>BSBK01003050.1:2270000-2535000 GCA_027943335.1 Chamaecyparis obtusa | reverse complement strand
AATGTAAGTCCCATGGATTGTTAAAAAGAGCATGATGGTGAAATAAACCTCCAACAAGAGTAGCACCCCCCCATAACTCTATACTTTTGGATAGCCATATGAAGCCTATTATCTTTGAGAAACTCATATCTAACATATCTACTAACAATCGAATCCAACATAAGAGGGGATTGAAGTAAATCGAGGGCATTAGACAAGAAAATCAAAAGAACTTGGGAGGGTAAGATAATACGCTTACCTGGGAGGACACAAGATATCAAAACCAATAACCCTTTTCATGTGCTCTGTGAATATGAAGACAGTCATAGACAAAAATTAAAGCAAGCATTTCATCATTGATATGACCCAGAAGTGGACATTCCTAGAAATCCACTTCCAAAGAAACTCTGAAATTGTGGGGACAGTATTCCATATGCAATGCATTACAGGACAAACAATTACCAATCAAGAAGCTAATGCCCACAAAATGTGAAGGGTGCACATCCATTATCCTAACTAAAGCAAGGGAAAACTGAGAAAATAGATAAAAAACCAGAGAGAAGAATGACATAATTCTAGAAAAATTAAGACAATAGAATAAATCACATCAAAAGTTAGAAGGCTTTCATAGATAATCACCACATCACATAAAATGTACTAAGTTGCAATTAATTTCAAATGCAAAGAGATCACCAATAGGAAAGTGAAAGATATGCATAAGTACTATCAAAATGATAGAAAAGAAAGGAGAATAAACTCCTACACGAGCAATGTGCAAATGGCACAAGGATAGTGACCAAACCACAGTCTAAATCAAGTTAATATATGAGCATGAGAGTGACTATCAAATCAAAACAAAAACAAGCACAAAACAAAGAGAGTAAATAAAAAAGGTGGAAATAATTAATAGCCAAATGAACGAAAGCTCCCAATACATTCATACACATATAATTACACTCATATAGATGTACATAGATTACATTTGGAAATGATGTAAGTATATGACATATACATGAAGTAACATGAATTGCCCACATCTATACCCAAATACAACATCATGTTCCAAATATATATACGCACACATATCAACGTACCTATATTTATATAAATATATAGGGAACAATAGATATATTAAGAAGAAGACTCATTCTAAATAATTGACAAAAGATTGGGATAGTCTAAAGGGGTAAAAGTACAAACCTGTGTCAAACTTTTATAAAGGAAAAGGTCAA
Organism: Chamaecyparis obtusa; assembly: GCA_027943335.1. NCBI lineage: Eukaryota > Viridiplantae > Streptophyta > Pinopsida > Cupressales > Cupressaceae > Chamaecyparis > Chamaecyparis obtusa. The sequence goes on along the minus strand of BSBK01003050.1, from coordinate 2,533,789 downwards.
CAACATGCAAATTGGTTCAACTTTAACGACACAAAAATCATATTTTTGTTTAGACTTTGAAGATGATGTAAACTGATGAAATGTGTAAAACTAGATGAAATTTATGTCTATAATTTTTTTAATTTTTTTTGAATAATAATTGATATAATTTTTTTTATTTTTCAAGTCCATTTTTTAATTACTGAAAAATGTTTAAAAATCTGGGGTTTAGTTCCTGTAAAAAAAAGTATATGTAAATAATCTTTTTTTCCTCTGATTTCAAAACATGTTATAGATGACATGTATAGCTAGTGCATAACAAAAACTGATCGGTTTTCGATGTATATTTTTTCCCGTTATGACTACTCAAAGTCGAACTTATCCGAAATTGACAATTTTTTTCCCATCAAATTTTTTCCTATCAAATGTACATTTTTTAGAAAACAAATTACATATCTTGAAGATGACTCTCTCTCCTCTAGTGTTAATTATAAATTATAAATTTTTTGTATGATTTACTATTTTTTATCTTTTTTTGAAGCGGCATCTTCTCAAATGTTAAAATACCTTCTTACAATATTTTACAATTATACTATATTATTTGAAATCAAAATATTGTAAAATTTATATGCCCATAATCCTAACTTCGAGCTCTACCAAAAGGGTATTTTTATTTTTGAAATAATTTGTGTTTTGATGCAGAAATAAATTGTAGAACTGAGAAGTTTTGCAGAACTTCATTTTTTGCTTGTGTGGTTGCCACATAGGATGACACATAGACAGTTTCCAGCCGGAACCAGTTCGACCGAATTGAGTTCGGCCAAAACAAGGGTTGACTCATTGCGGTTGCCTAGCGACCCGAGGCGGGCTTAGAGGCCCATATAAAATGGAAAAAAAATTGAACAAAAAAATGAAAAATAAATTATGGAGCATATGCGAAATAATTAGTGATTTTTTAAATAAAATCATTTGGTGGAGGTTTTCTATAGTATTTTTTCATTGGAAAGGGAATTACGAAGGACAAGTTCATCAAGAAGGTATGTTTTTTTTGCAAGATATTTATATATATATATATTTTTTGTTTTGTATTGTTAAATTTTTATTTAATTGAAATATTATTTTATTTAGTTTTTTAGATTATTTTATTGGGTATATAGTTCTTGGTATGTAGGTGAATTGAAGTTATCAATTGAATGGGGAATAAAAGGAATAGAACAAGGAAATATGATCGAATAAGTGATGACAAATTAAAAGGTCATACAAAACATAATGAAGATCAACATGTTGAAGTACAAGAAGAACCTATTGATATTGAAGAAGATGAAATTCAAGTAGGAGAACAAATTGGTAGTTCTCAACGTGGAAACAAATCATTTGACATGGGAAATTTGATGGAGATGAATGAAGACACACTTTTCAGTCAAGTTTCATCTGAACACATGGTATCTGAAAGTACATTTAAATTGCATTGTAAAAAAATTTGGGATGAATATTTTGAAAATAAAAGCATGTTTGGAAGAGCACAATTATTTGCAAAGTTATTTAGGGAAAGAGAGATGACTCATGTTTTGGAGTTATTGGGTGTTGATAACAGGAAAAGCTATGTGGATTATGTTAATCGAACAATAGTTGAAAATTTGCAAGATGCATTAACCAACATTAAGAACACAACTCGAGGAGGCAATTTAAGTGTTGCACATAGAGCGTTGATAACTACAATATCTAGTAGGAAGTTGACACACATAAAACAAGTTTGTGCAATTTCTGATTTAATGCAAGTATCTAGAAGAATTGTTCAAAGATATATCATGAGGAGAAATATGTTAGATGAAAACATTGAAAAAAATTGGGTAAATATTTGTAGACTTCCTCAAAAAGACTACTTGCTCCTATGTTTCTTCCAATAGAAGAGATACTATACAGATGAAAGATGAAGAGACAAGTATGAAATATGAACATCCAAAACATTTTATAGATATAACACAAAGTGAACTATTTCAAGCATTCAAGCAAGAGTTTTTAGATGTGAAAATATGTCAGAGAATCTTTGAGAGGTTGTGTCCCATCTTTGTATGCATGAATAAGGTACATAAAACTTGTTGTTTTTGAAATCATGTTGAATTTCATCTATATTTGCAATCATATAAAAAAGCTATGGCAGTACTTAATCCAAATATGGTTATCCCTGGAAGTACGACACAATTTGTGAAGTCTATTTTATGTGATAAATCAGAAGATCTAGATGAGTTCAAAGTACAATGTATAAAAAATACATGTAATAATTGTGGAGATTTACATGAATTTCCACTACAAATTGAGAATATTGATATTTCAATGCTAGTTTTGTGGAAGAGATTTGAATATGAGACATATCAAACTAAGACAGGAGATGAATCCAAAAAAATTGCACTGAAGGAGAGTGAATTGCCCTACCTTGAGTTTATGACCAGATTTCGTACTATGATATATCCACATATCCAACATTGTCATGGTGCACGATGGCAAGCCAAACAATTTCATGATTCCAAAAATTGTTTTCCATCTGGTTGTATTCTTTCAATTGGAGATTTCTCTAAGAACTATACATTTTACCCTCAATTGGAGCTTCAACGTCAATATTATCATTTTGAACAAGTTGTGATACTTGTGCAAGTGATGTATAGACATGGACAATTTGATTTAGATAGGATAGAAAGTATTGATCAAAATGAACACATTATCATCAAGGAGGTTCATTTCTATATCAGTGATGATAGAGTTAATGATATGAGCTATGTGGCTCATTGTTTTGAAATGTTTTTTGAAGATCTTGAGAATCGTGGGATAAAGGCTTCACAACATTGGATATGGTTTGATGGTTGTGCAGGTAAGTACACATGTATTTCAATTCATTTTAATTCTCATCTTTTTAAAAGTTTTTTAATTTGTGTGTGTACACATGATTCAAACTATTTTTTTAAATGATATATTATGTATGTATATTTATATACATGTGCATGTATACAACGTTATCTCGAGTAGGACAATTTAAATCTGCAAAAGCTTTTAATTGGTTAGCCATGCAACATGCTAGACACAATGTTAAGTTTATGTGGAACTTCTTTAAAAGTGGCCATGGAAAAGGGGAGCACGATGGAGCAAGAGCATGTGTAAAATGTACACTTCACCAACATGAACTTGCAAGCATGTACATGTATTTATGATATTTGAAATTATTTATAATGTCTTAAAAGAAGCTTCTAGAATCATCCATTTTCTTTAAACTAATTTAGTTCATATATAAATTTGTACATGTTACACACATGTAACATGATAGAGAATGCGAATAAAATTGTTGAATGGTGTCAAGGTTATTTTGTTGGTCGAGACACCCAAAACAAAAAAATGTTATTTTTGGGAAGTGAAAGGTAAAATTTATTTTGACTTGTTCATTTTCTTTTAAATAAATATTAAATTTTCTTAATCGTATATGTGTTTTTCACTTTTATTGTGTAATTGTTGATCTAATTTAATGTGTGCAAATATCAAATTTTGTTTATATTTACATATCAGATATAGATCGATCCAATCCTTACAATTGTCAAAGAATTGTTGGTATCAGAAGTTTACATCAACTGATGACTACATGACAACACAAACTGCCATTGATTCAAGTAAGAGAAAAATCATGTTTTTGTGCTGATTGTGTTGAGGACAATCCAATGAGTCAATGTGAGAATATTGAAAATGGATATGTTTCACGATGGGATATGGAGTTGATTAGAATGACTTCTTATGAAGATGATGACATTGACATAAAAATTCATGATCCTATATATTTAGCTGATTTTGAACGTGTTTTTGATTTAGTTGCTACACTAGGTGTGTGCACATGTATAATATTTTATTAAAATTTTAATTTATATCACAAGTTGTGCATGATCAAATTATTTATACCTTTTCATTTAATTTTTAAATTGCAATGGACATTTGTGTAACACATGTACACAGGTGATATTTTTGTTGTGGTTGTGGATCCTGACAATGCATAAAGTGTAGATTATTATCTTATAAGATGCACCAAAGAAAAATATAAGTTGTCAGAAGTAATTGTAGACAGTGATGGACAATCATATCCAACTGGTTTAGTCATCATTGAAGGCACATATTATCAACAAATGAAGATAGACCAAAATGGTGTTCAATTTGTTGAATACATGGTTGGACAAAAATTCTAAATTACAGCCATTTGGTTATAGCAAAAAAGTTGCAATTCGAGACATTGCCAAAAAGAGGACGTGGAAATCAAAAGTGGAGATTGCCTATTGAAGAGCATGAAATTTTTTTGGAGATAATAAAAGATAGAGAGGATCTAGACTATATGTATCAGGCGCTCTAGCCTAGAAACTCAAGTTTTTTGTAGCTTTTTGATGCAGTGCAAGGTAGGAGAATCCCCGATGGAGATGTCCTAGCCCCCAGCAAATAACCACATAATAGAATATAATAACAATACAGAGATACAGATCCACACAATGCCAATACTCATAATAGAATCATCATATTTTCATCCAACATGCCCGGCTGTAAGGCCTTCCGGGTTACGGCCAAATACAATGCAATTACAATAGAAAATCCACAAGATCTCGCAAGATCCAAACCAAAACCCTAGCTGGCCCAGATCCACACACTGGTAGGAACCCCCAAGGAAGATCTAAACTTGTGCTTGCAAGCCCACCAAGCAATCTCCTTGTTTCCCAAGCCGCAGCTACTAGCTCTCCTCAAAACTCGCTCCACATCCACCTCCTCTTCTCCCAAGTGGATGAATAATGCCTCAAGACTTCCCCCACAACCTCTACTTATACCAATCTAAGCCACAGGTCGGCCCTGAAAATAAATTAAATACAAATACCGAAATTAAATGCCACAAGTCGGCCAACAACAACAATTAAATGCCCAAAATAGATGTCTTAGTAAAATCATGATATCTCCTAGCTCCGGATGAATTAGAACTCGTGCTTCGAACCGTACATAGAAATATAGGCCCTCTTTAATCCCTGAAATTTTCAGCCTCTAACTCTTTATGGAAAATTACTTATACAGCCTAAAATAGGCACCAAATTCCTAAGCAAGGCCGAGCTCCCCAAGGCCATGCTGAGCAACCAAGACCATGCCAAGTTCCATTAAATACATCAAATCCAATCACCGAAGACCCAAGTAGGTTTATCCAATTCTACCAAACCCCTCACACATGAAAATAAGTCCACACAACTCCATCAAATTTCCCAAACATGCAGGATAGCCAACTACCCTGGGATGCTCCTGCATCAGACTCCCTAGGTGCGAAAAGAAGTATGCCTCATACTTTGACGCTAGATGAAATATCTACAACCATCTTCATCTTCACCAAAGGCTTCCACTCCAATAGGGATAATATAACCAACATGCAAATCATCCAAATCCGCATCCATCTGTCAACCACTAGAATCTCAACCATCCAATCAACATGCTCACTCCCAGGAACAAACTGAACATAGTGCCTCACCAAAATTTTCTGTAGCTGATCACTACCAACAACAATAATATCCTCGAACATGAAATCCATGTCACCAACATGTAAGCTCAAATCCAAAATAGGAGCAACATGTAAATCCTCAACCATGTCAACCACCAACAGGTCCACATCAAGAACATACAGATCCGTAGTATCATGTAGATCCTCAATCACATCAACAACTAGTGAATCCACACCAGCAACATCCATATCAACAACATCCATATCACCAACATATGGATCATCACCCTTAGCAACCTGATTATCCACGACCAAGTGCTCCATAATTTCCATGTCAAACTCAACCAACTGATCATGAAAACCAACCTCAATCACAGCATCAACAAGGTTAGGAAGCTCCATAGAAACATCCACAAGTTTCTCCACAGGTTCCGCATCAACCTCCACACACTGATCAACAAAACCAACTTCCATCTCGACCTTGCTATGCCCTCTTCTCTCTCGAACAAGTCTTCTAACCAGTCAGACAACTCGCTTCCTGATCGGTAGACTCCAGCTCCACGGTTTCAAGATCTCTCGAACTCTTTTACGAAATTTATCCAGAGATGGATCACTCTCAACCATCCCTTCCTTAACTTGATTAGTCAATCTAGCTTCCAACCGAGCAAAAGTCTTTGAAATATTCTTCTCCACCACATCATGGAGTTTTGCAATCATCTCAGGGTCCAATCTTCTTAGAGCCATCTTCAAAGATCTTCGCAAACCCTCTGTAGCAAATCACCAACTAGATCCAACCTTCAACTAGGTCCTAGTGAAAACTGCCTCACATTCGGTGCTCTATCCACACACTCAGGAACAACCTTCACTCTGAAAAACTCCACCCAAGGTCCTCGTGTAAACTGCCTCACATTCAGCACTCTGTCCACACACTCAAGAACAACTGTGCTCTGATACCACTTGATGCAGTGCAAGGTAGGAGAATCCCCGATGGAGATGTCCTAGCCCCCAGCAAATAACCACATAATAGAATATAATAACAATACAGAGATATAGATCCACACAATGCCAATACTCATAATAGAATCATCATATTTTCATCCAACATGCCCGGCTGTAAGGCCTTCCGGGTTACGGCCAAATACAATGCAATTACAATAGAAAATCCACAAGATCTCGCAAGATCCAAACCAAAACCCTAGCTGGCCCAGATCCACACACTGGTAGGAACCCCCAAGGAAGATCTAAACTTGTGCTCGCAAGCCCACCAAGCAATCTCCTTGTTTCCCAAGCTGCAGCTACTAGCTCTCCTCAAAACTCGCTCCACATCCACCTCCTCTTCTCCCAAGTGGATGAATAATGCCTCAAGACTTCCCCCACAACCTCTACTTATACCAATCTAAGCCACAGGTCGGCCTTGAAAATAAATTAAATACAAATACCGAAATTAAATGCCACAAGTCGGCCAACAACAACAATTAAATGCCCAAAATAGATGTCTTAGTAAAATCATGATATCTCCTAGCTCCGGATGAATTAGAACTCGTGCTTTGAACCGTACGTAGAAATATAGGCCCTCTTCAATCCCTAAAATTTTCAGCCTCTAAATCTTTATGGAAAATTACCTATACAGCCTAAAATAGGCACCAAATTCCTAAGCAAGGCCGAGCTCCCCAAGGCCATGCTGAGCAACCAAGACCATGCCAAGTTCCATTAAATACATCAAATCCAATCACCGAAGACCCAAGTAGGTTTATCCAATTCTACCAAACCCCTCACACATGAAAATAAGTCCACACAACTCCATCAAATTTCCCAAACATGCAGGATAGCCAACTACCCTGGGATGCTCCTGCATCAGACTCCCTAGGTGCGAAAAGAAGTATGCCTCATACTTTGATGCTAGATGAAATATCTACAACCATCTTCATCTTCACCAAAGGCTTCCACTCCAATAGGGATAATATAACCAACATGCAAATCATCCAAATCCGCATCCATCTGTCAACCACTAGAATCTCAACCATCCAATCAACATGCTCACTCCCAGGAACAAACTGAACATAGTGCCTCACCAAAATTTTCTGTAGCTGATCACTACCAACAACAATAATATCCTTGAACATGAAATCCATGTCACCAACATGTAAGCTCAAATCCAAAATAGGAGCAACATGTAAATCCTCAACCATGTCAACCACCAACAGGTCCACATCAAGAACATACAGATCCGTAGTATCATGTAGATCCTCAATCACATCAACAACTAGTGAATCCACACCAGCAACATCCATATCAACAACATCCATATCACCAACATATGGATCATCACCCTTAGCAACCTGATTATCCACGACCAAGTGCTCCATAATTTCCATGTCAAACTCAACCAACTGATCATGAAAACCAACCTCAATCACAGCATCAACAAGGTTAGGAAGCTCCATAGAAACATCCACAAGTTTCTCCACAGGTTCCGCATCAACCTCCACACACTGATCAACAAAACCAACTTCCATCTCGACCTTGCTATGCCCTCTTCTCTCTCGAACAAGTCTTCTAACCAGTTAGACAACTCGCTTCCTGATCGGTAGACTCCAGCTCCACGGTTTCAAGATCTCTCGAACTCTTTTACAAAATTTATCCAGAGATGGATCACTCTCAACCATCCCTTCCTTAACTTGATTAGTCAATCTAGCTTCCAACCGAGCAAAAGTCTTTGAAATATTCTTCTCCACCACATCATGGAGTTTTGCAATCATCTCAGGGTCCAATCTTCTTAGAGCCATCTTCAAAGATCTTCGCAAACCCTCTGTAGCAAATCACCAACTAGATCCAACCTTCAACTAGGTCCTAGTGAAAACTGCCTCACATTCGGTGCTCTATCCACACACTCAGGAACAACCTTCACTCTGAAAAACTCCACCCAAGGTCCTCGTGTAAACTGCCTCACATTCAGCACTCTGTCCACACACTCAAGAACAACTGTGCTCTGATACCACTTGATGCAGTGCAAGGTAGGAGAATCCCCGATGGAGATGTCCTAGCCCCCAGCAAATAACCACATAATAGAATATAATAACAATACAGAGATATAGATCCACACAATGCCAATACTCATAATAGAATCATCATATTTTCATCCAACATGCCCGGCTGTAAGGCCTTCCGGGTTACGGCCAAATATAATGCAATTACAATAGAAAATCCACAAGATCTCGCAAGATCCAAACCAAAACCCTAGCTAGCCCAGATCCACACACTGGTAGGAACCCCCAAGGAAGATCTAAACTTGTGCTCGCAAGCCCACCAAGCAATCTCCTTGTTTCCCAAGCTGCAGCTACTAGCTCTCCTCAAAACTCGCTCCACATCCACCTCCTCTTCTCCCAAGTGGATGAATAATGCCTCAAGACTTCCCCCAAAACCTCTACTTATACCAATCTAAGCCACAGGTCGGCCCTGAAAATAAATTAAATACAAATACCGAAATTAAATGCCACAAGTCGGCCAACAACAACAATTAAATGCCCAAAATAGATGTCTTAGTAAAATCATGATATCTCCTAGCTCCGGATGAATTAGAACTCGTGCTTCGAACCGTATGTAGAATTATAGGCCCTCTTCAATCCCTGAAATTTTCAGCCTCTAACTCTTTATGGAAAATTACCTATACAGCCTAAAATAGGCACCAAATTCCTAAGCAAGGCCGAGCTCCCCAAGGCCATGCTGAGCAACCAAGACCATGCCAAGTTCCATTAAATACATCAAATCCAATCACCGAAGACCCAAGTAGGTTTATCCAATTCTACCAAACCCCTCACACATGAAAATAAGTCCACACAACTCCATCAAATTTCCCAAACATGCAGGATAGCCAACTACCCTGGGATGCTCCTGCATCACTTTTGTACTTTCAGAATTGAACTCAAGTTTTTTTTAGCTTAGAAAGTTCATAAATGATGTCACAATTTGGATATTGGATATGCTTTGATATATAATTATGTGTGTTTGATTTAATTATGCATGCTTGAACAACTACTTTGATAGTTCAATTATGCATGCTTGGTTCAACTATGTATGCTTTGATTTATTATTTTATTCATGTGTTGCTATGTATACTTTCATTTATGCTTTTATTCATTTGTTGTTATGTATGCTTTGATGTTTCAATAGAATAAATTCAAGTATATAATATATATATGTTAGATTACAATTATTTGTTTATGTCCTTAAACCCTTGAAATCTTATTAGGACATATTAATAAACATTAGAATGTCATAAAATGTGTCTTAAGGGGTCCTAGGACCCCTTAAGACCTTTTATGGTTCTAATGGGTATTAATGTGTCCAAAGGGGTCGTAAGGGATCCTACAACCCATTTCAGCACATTATGACACATTAAGACACATTAGAACCAAAATTTAAGTCTTAAGGGGTCATAGGACCCCTTAAGACACTTTATGGTTCTAATGTGTATTGATGTGTCGAAATGGGTACTAATGTACATCGCAATGTGTCTTAAGGGGTCGTAGGACCTATTAGGACCCATTAAGACCTATTTGGACACATTAATACACATTATAACCATAAAGTGTCTAAAGGGGTCATACGACTCCTTACGACACACTTTATGGTTCTAAAGTGTCGAAATGTGTCGTAAGGATCATTAATGTCTCTTAAGGGGTCCTAGGACCCCTTAAGAGACATCAATGATCCTTATGACACATTTTGACACTTCTTAAGAGACATTAATGATCCTTACGACACATTTCGACACTTTAGAACCATAAAGTGTGTCTTAAGGGGTCATATGACCACTTAAGACGCATTAATGGTTATAATGTGTATTAATGTGTCCAAATGAGTCATAATGGATCCTAACAGGTCCTATGACCCCTTAAGACCCATTTAGACACATTAGAACCTATTTTGACACATTAATACCCATTAGAACCATAAAGTGTCATAAGTGTTCCTATGATCCCTTAAGATAGACTTTATGTTTCAAAAGTGTCGTAATGTGTCAAAAATGAGTCGTAAGGGGTCCTAGGACCCCTTACGAGCTTTAAGACACATTAATGGTTCTTATGACACATTTTGATAGATTAGTACACATTAGAACCAAAAAGTATCTTAAGGGGTCATAGGACCCCTTACGACACATTAATAGTTTTAATGTGTCAAAATGTGTTGTAAGGACCATTAATGTGTCTTAAGGGTCGTAAGGGGTCCTAGGACCCCTTACAATTCATTTTTTACACATTATGACACTATTGAAACATAAAGTGTGTCTTAAGGGGTCATAGGACCCACTTATGACACTTTATGGTTCTAATGGGTATTAATGTGTCAAAATAGGTACTAATGTGTCAAAATAGGTCTTAAGGGGTCATAGGATCCGTTAGGACCCATTACGACTCATTTGGACACATTAATACACATTATAACCATTAATGTGTCTTAAGTGGTCCTATGAACCTTTAAGGCACACTTTATGGTTCTAAAGTGTCAAAATGTGTTGAAATGTGTCGTAAGGACCATTAATGTGTCTTAAAAGGTCATAGGACCCCTTAGGACCCTTAAGACACATTAATGGTCCTTACAACACATTTTGACACATTAGAGACAAAAAGTGTGTCTTAAGGGGTCATATGACCCCTTAAGACACATTAATAGTTATAATGTGTAGTAATGTGTCATAAGGACCATTAATGTGTCTTAAGCGTCCTAAGGGGTCTTAGGACCCCTTACGACTCTTTTTAGATTACAACACATTTTAAATATAAAGTGTCTTAAGGAGTCATAGGGCCACTAATGACACTTTATGGTTCTAATGGGTCTTAATGTGTCAAAATATGTACTAATGTGTCAAAACGGGTCTTAAGGGGTCATAGGACCCGTTAGGACCCATTACAACTCATTTGGACACATTATTACACATTATAACCATTAATGTGTCTTAAGTGGTCATATGACCCATCAAGACACACTTTGTGGTTCTAAAGTGTTGAATTTTATCGAAATGTCTCGTAAGGACCATTAATGTGTCTTAAGGGGTCCATTTCGAACATTTCGACACTTTAGAACCATAAAGTGTGTCTTAATGGGTCAATGACCACTTAAGACACATTAATGGTTATAATGTGTATTAATGTGTCCAAATGAGTCGTAATGGGTCCTAACAGGTCTATGACCCCTCAAGACCCATATCGACACATTAGTACCTATTTTGACACATTAATGCCCATTAGAACCATAAAGTGTCATAAGTGGTCCTATGACCCCTTAAGACACACTTTATGTTTCAAAAGTGTCGTAATGTGTCAAAAATGAGCTGTAGGACCCCTTAGGAGCCTTAAGACACATTAATGGTCCTTACAACACATTTCAATACATTAGTACACATTAGAACCAAAAAATGTGTCTTAAGGGGTCATAGGACCCCTTAAGACACATTAATAGTTCTAATGTGTCAAAAAGTGTTGAAATATGTCGAAAGGACCATTAATGTGTCTTAAGAGTCCTAAGGGGTCCTAGGACCCCTTACGACTCATTTGCCACATTACGACACTTTTTGAAACATAAAGTGTGTCTTAAGGGGTCATATAACCACTTATGACACTTTATGGTTTTAATGGGCATTAATGTGTGAAAATAGGTACTAATGTGTCTAAATGGGTCTTAAGGGGTCATAAGACCTGTTAGGACCCATTACGACTCATTTGGACACATTAATACACATTAATACAGTTAATGTGTCTTAAGTGGTCCTATGACCCCTTAAGACACACTTTATGGTTCTAAAGTGTCGAAATGCGTTGAAATGTGTCGTAAGGACCATTAATGTGTCTTAAGGGGTCCTAGGACCCCTTAAGACACATTAATGATCCTTACAACATATTTTGACACATTAGTACACATTACAACCAAAAAGTGTGTCTTAAGGGGTCATAAGACCCGTTAAGATACATTAATAGTTCTAATGTGTACTAATGTGTCAAAATGTGTCGTAAGGACCATTAATGTGTCTTAAGGGTCGTAAGGGGTCCTAGGACCCCTTACGACTCATTTTTGACACATTAAGACACTTTTGAAACATACAATGTTTCTCAAGGGGTCATAGGACCACTTATGACACTTTATGGTTCTAATGGGTATTAACGTGTCACAATAGGTACTAATGTGTTGAAATGGGTCTTAAGGGGTCATAGGACCTGTTAGGACCCATAACGATTGATTTGGACACATTAATACACATTATAACCATTAATGTGTCTTAAGTGGTCATATGACCCCTTAAGACACACTTTATGGTTCTAAAGCATCGAAATGTGTCGTAAGGACCATTAATGTGTCTTAAGGGGTCCTATGGCCCCTTAAGACACACTTTTTGGTTCTAATGTGTACTAATGTGTCATAAGGACCATTAATGTGTCTTAAAGGGTCTTAAGGGGTCCTATGACCCCTTATGACTCATTAATAGACATTATAACCATTAATGTGTCTTAAGGGCGACCCTATGACCTCTTAAGACATATTAATGGTTCTTACAACACATTTTGACACTTTAGAACCATAAAGTGTGTCTTAAGGGGTCATAGGACCACTTAAGACACATTAATGGTTATAATGTGTATTAATGTGTCCAAATGAGTCAAAATGGGTCCTAACAGGTCCTATGACCCCTTAAGACCCATTCTGACACATTAGTACCTATTTTGACACATTAATACCCATTAGAACCATAAAGTATCATAAGTGGTCCTATGATCCCTTAAGACACACTTTATGTTTCAAAAGTGTCGTAATGTGTCAAAAATAAGTTGTAAGGGGTCCTAGGATCCCTTAGGATCTTTAAGACACATTAATGGTCCTTATGATACATTTCGATAGATTAGTACACATTAGAACCAAAAAGTGTGTCATAATGGGTCATAGGACCCCTTAAGAAATGTTAATAGTTCTAATATGTTAAAAAGTGTCAAAATGTGCCGTAAGGACCATTAATGTGTCTTAAGGGTGCTAAGGGGTCCTAGGACCCCTTATGACTCATTTTTGACACATTACGACACTTTTGAAACATAAAGTGTGTCTTAAAGGGTCATAAGACCATTTATGATATTTTATGGTTCCAATGGGTACTAATGTGTCAAAATAGGTACTAATGTGTCGAAATGGGTCTTAAGTGGTCATAGGACCCATTAGGACCCATTAAGACTCATTTGGACACATTAATACACATTATAACCATTAATGTGTCCTAAGAGGTCCTATGACCCATTAATACACACTTTATAGTTCTAAAGTGTCGAAATGTGTTGAAATGTGTCTTTAGGACCATTAATGTGTCTTAAGGGGTCCTAGGACCCCTTAGTACCCTTAAGACACATTAATGGTCCTTACAACACATTTTGACACATTAGGACACATTACAACCAAAAAGTGTGTCTTAAGGGGTCATTGGACCCCTTAAGACACATTAATAGTTCTAATGTGTACTAATGTGTCAAAATGTGTTGTAAGGACCATTAATGTGTCTTAAGGGTCCTAAGAGGTCCTAGGACCCCTTACGACTCATTTTTGAAACATTACGACACTTTTGAAACATAAAGCGTGTCTTAAGGGGTCATAGGACCATTTATGAGACTTTATGGTTCTAATGGGTATTAATGTGTCAAAATAGGTACTAATGTGTCGAAATGGGTCTTAAGGGGTCATAGGACCCGTTAGGACCCATTACAACTAATTTGGACACATTAATACACATTATAACCATTAATGTGTCTTAAGTGGTCATATGACCCCTTAAGACACACTTTATGGTTCTAAAGTGTTGAAATGTGTCACAAGGACCATTAATGTGTCTTAAGGGGTCTTATGACCCCATAAGACACATTAATGGTCCTTACAACACATTTTGACACATTAGAACCATAAATCATGTCTTAAGGGCTCATATGACCTGTTTAGACACTTTATGGTTCTAATGTGTATTAATGTGTCGAAATGGGTACTGATGTACATCTCAATGGGTCTTAAGGGGTTTCAGGATCTATTAGGACCCATTAAGACCCATTTGGATACATTAATACACATTATAACCATAAAGTGTCTAAATTGTTAGATAACTGAGAGGGGGGGGGGGGGGGGGTGAATTAGTTAAATTAGTTATTCTATAGTCCCAAACTCTCAGATGTACTTTTTCAAACTTTTCAACAAATCAAACAACTCGGTAAGATAAGATAACTATCTTTCTATTCATTTACCGAATACCATTAATTTTCAAAACTGTCTTTACCGATTAATCAAGTATGCAACATGTAAAGTATGATAGTAAAACAATCATAACAAATAACACATAACACAAATATTTAATGTGGAAACCCTGCTAAGGGAAAAACCACTTGGGATCGGTAACCCAAAATATTTCAGTCTTCTGAAGTGAGCTCAGTTAGGAGAAAACCCCATTAAAGGTTACAATGCACACTGTAAGGTGTGACTTGGTTAGAGGATTTATCACTAATAGTTAACTTTTGACCATGATTCACTATGGGGTCAACAAGAAAACATTTAACATTCCTTGAATGTCATATGGAAATACAAAAAGACTGTTAAGTCCACTCGGTTAAGAGATTTTGCTGTAACAATGGTTAAACTGATACAATAGTTATCTGATTCAAATACAACTCAATTTGCAAGTATTCAGATCTATGCTAACCTCAAAATAAATTGTCTGATCAATAATCAATTCACTTCATCATGTCCTCTAACTTACTTCACTTGGTGTATATATCTCTGATGCTTGGTTATGCCTGTAGTTCAGATCGGTTCTATCTGTAACCAATTTGATTAGCTATGCATGAAAAATGTCTTCACATGAAATATTCTGCAGTCTCTATTCATCCAGAATATTTCAACAATGAATCTCATGTCTCTTAAATAGATGTGTAAACCATTTTCATATCATCCATTAGATTTTGCCTCTTAATCTTCTTCATCCATTTTGCCGCTTCAACCTTCCTTGACAGATGTGTTAATAACATGTTTCATTCTCTTCCCTTCAATCATCTCTAAGTTTTGTGAGCCATAGATCTTATAAAAAACTTCATCTCTTACCTTGGAATCATAAGCAATTTCCAGCTCATCAATTTTAGTCAACTGTTATAACATTTAATGTTTTCATCCATACTCGGTTAATACTGAATGCATCAGTGATAACTTACTTGGTTATTACTATCACTCAGTATACACAAGACTGACTCGATGTATACATAAATCTTTAATTACCGACCACATTAACTTATTCAATTCTGATCTCTTCTTCATAATAGAATAATGCAACATGCTCAAGTCAACAACATAATGCCATATAATCATCAATAAGTTACCCAATGTATACCCTATCCTTATCTGTCATATCCATCTTGTCCTTATGTAGATATCTATTTTATTCACCATTTCTTCCTTCTATAGATGTTCAGATGTTTGTAACTATCATGATAAGTATAGTCAAAACTAGTTGACATCAATGACAACATATTGACTGATTTAATCATCTTACATATCACTTTAATAGCTCGGTGATCTCTAATCAATGTCTCTTTAGTTCATCAAGTTATTCAATCATTTTTAGGTCATCAATCTCTCCCTTTGGCATTGATGGCAACACAAACAATATGAAATATGCCATACCATACCAAACATTTGTTCCACAACTATATAGATAAATATTGTAGCTCAGTTTGTAGCTTGGTAAGCTCTCCCTAGCTTGATATTTAATATGTTTAATCACTACAATAGTATTTCATGCAGACTCTCCCTACATATTTGATCTTCTTCAGTTCCCTATTTCTTTCTCTCCCTGTAATGGATAGATGTTTCATTGAAATCTCTCTCCCTTTGACAACAATGCCAAAAGAAAATAAACAACTCTTCAACAACCAAGTAGTTTTTTGTTGTTCGGTCCAGATTAAGTACCTTCATGTACTGATATACAATTCTCTGTCTCAGCTTCTACAATCCTTCCACAACCTTAGGAATCCTAAAGTGTGAGCTATATGCATCAACATGAATGATTTTATGATAAAGTATAGGTTGATGCAACCTCCTAATCACCTTAGTGACTGATAGATAGGGGATGGACCCCTAGTCTAGTGCTCAAGTACTCAAAAGTGTCCTTCGGTAAGGACTTGGTAAATATATCAGTAAGTTGTTCTTTAGACTTCAAAAACTCTAGTTTCACTTTCTTTTCTTGTACTTTTTCCCTCAAATAGTGATACTTAATAGATATGTGCTTTGTTTTTTAATGCATCACCAAATTCTTGGAAATGTTTATAGTGCTTGTGTTGTCACAATATATAATCATTGGATCAGTGATCACCTCATTCATTCCTTGCAACAATTGTTTTATCCATGCAATATTTTAACAATTAGCAACAATAGTAACATACTCTGCTTCAGCAGTAGACTGAGAAATACAAGTTTGTTTCTTACTTATCCATGTTACAAGTCTTTCTCCCAAAAAGAATGCTCCACCCATTGTACTCTTCTGGTCATCAATGTTTCCAGCCCAATCTGCATCAGTGTAAACTTGTAGTTCTCCTTCCTTTTTGTACCATAAACCATAGTCTTTAGTTTTCTTCAAATATCTCAGGATCCTTTTAACAATAGTTATATGTGATTCCTTATGATTAGTAGAAAATCTTGCTACAATCCCAACTGCATGTGCTCTATCAGGCCTATTGTGTACCACATACATCTATTTTCCAATCGTTGATCTATACAGTGTCTGATTTACTTCGGTTCATTCATCATCTTTTGTCAACTTACATCCTGTCACCATCGGTGTTCCTAATGGTTTTGAATCTTCCATACCAAAAGTCTTCAACACCTCCTTGATGTATTTTGATTGTGTTATGAAAATACCATCATTTTGTTGTATTATCTGCAAGCCTAGAAAGAATTTAATCTCTCCAAACATTGACATTTCAAACTCTTTTCTCATTTCATCAGCAAAGGATTTGCAAATAATATCATGTCCCCCAAAAATTATATCATCAACAAATATTACAACAATCAAAATATTGTCATCAGATTCTCCTTTAATGTACAAATTTATATTGTCACTTGTCCTCACAAAGCCAATACTAATAAGATAAGCATGTAATCTTTCATACCATGCTCTCGATGCTTGTTTCACTCCGTAGATTGCTTTGTGTAATCTGTATACCATGTTCTTCTGATTTGGATCAACAAAACCTTCAAGTTGTTCTATGTAGACCTCTTCCTCAAGAATTCCATTCAGAAATGTTGATTTCACATCCATTTGATATACTTTGAATCCTTTATGTGCAGCATATGCAAGTAATATTATGAATCCTTCAAGTCTTGCTACTGGTGCAAAAGTTTCACCATAGTCAATACCTTCTTCTTGTGCATATCCCTTACATACAAGTCTTGTCTTGTTTCTAGTTACTTCACCATTCTCATTCAACTTGTTTCTGAAAATCCACTTAGTTCCAATCATATTTTTATCACTCGGTCTAGGTACTAGTGTCCATATTTTGTTTTTCTTTATTTGTTCAATTTCTTCATTCATTGCCTTAATCCATTCATCATTATCAAGTGCATCTTTAACATTCTTAGGCTCAAATTCACAAACTAAACATGTGTTTTGTCATAACTTACTTCATGTCTTTATGCCAGCTTGCTTGTCTCCAATAATTTGGTTCTGTGGATGGTGTCTTCTAACAAATCTTGCCAGTACTTTCTCTCTTCTTTTCTCATCATTCAGTTCAGGTTCATTTTCTTCCTCGGTAGCATCTTCCTGGTTTTCGATTTGCGTTTACTGATTCTCGGTAGCATTTTACTATCACCCGGTAGACTCAGCCTATGGATTGGGTAGATAGTATGGGTGCTCAATATATGTAAACTTACCATAGTCTATTGGTTCCTTCCTCCTTTCTTCATCATTTTTCTCAGCAAACTCATCAAATTTCACATTAGCACTTTCAATCATTTTGTTAGTAGCCTTGTTCAAACATTTGTATGCTTTGCTCTTAGTAGAATATCATAGAAATATTCCTTTGTCACCTTTAGAATCAAATTTACCATTTCTATCATCTTTCAGAATGTAACATCCACTTTGAAATTTTTTGAAATAACTTACATTTGATGTGTAGCCAAACCATAACTCATAAGGTGTCTTATTTGTGTCTTTCTTTAGTTGAACTCGATTCAATGTGTATACAATAGTGCTAACAACTTCTCTGTAGTACATTTATGCAACATCTTTCTCAATCATCAGTGTTCTATCATAGTCAACTATAGATCAATTCCTTATTTTTTGCAATACCATTCTGTTGTGGTGTCCTCAGTGTAGAAACTTGTCTTTTAATTCCATGCTCATTACAAAAGTTAGTGAATTCATCATAAATAAACTCACCTCCTCTATCAAATCTTAAGAATTTTAAATATTCCCTAGTTTCCTTTTCAACTTTAGCTTTATACCACTTAAACAGTTTGAAAGCTTCAGATTTCTCTTTTAAAAACATGACTGTCATCATCCTAGAGTATTCATCAACAAATAAAATGAAATATTTATCACCATAATAACTTTGATTTCTCATAAGACCACATAATTTGGTATGTACCAACTCCAAAATACCTTTAGAAGAATAGTCTTTTCTTTTAAAACTAGATTTAGTCATTTT
Organism: Chamaecyparis obtusa; assembly: GCA_027943335.1. Lineage (NCBI taxonomy): Eukaryota > Viridiplantae > Streptophyta > Pinopsida > Cupressales > Cupressaceae > Chamaecyparis > Chamaecyparis obtusa. Next base: position 2,514,610 of record BSBK01003050.1, on the reverse strand, counting down.
TCCTTTCTAACATTGATTGCACATGACATAGTCAGGTTTAGTTAGACTCGGTAAACCTCTAACTCTTCTCTTCTTACTGATCTTAACCATGTTATCAAAATTTACATGACACAATCTCTTATGCCACAACCACACATCTTCATTTCTAGCAAACAAAAAAGAAGTTTCAACATTGTCAAGATAAAATAGATTACCTTTGGATTGTTCACTAGTACTGGCCAACTTTTTGATTTCATCATAGATCTTCACCTTTCTACTTTCAAATGAACCTTAGTGACCTGAATTATTCAATTGTGCTACACTCAACATATTATAGTTAAGTCCTTTCACCCAATATGCATTCTCACATCTAATCTTATTGTTTAACAAGATAGATCATTTTCCTTTCACTAGACAAGGTGTATCATTTCCCATTTTAACAGATCCTCCATTATAATGTTCAACGTATTAAAATTTATCCTCATTACTAGTCATATGATGTGTATAGCCACTATCAATAATACATGTATCATTCTTGCTAACTTTAGATATAAGTGTTGTTTCTACATACCTTTCTTCTTCTTCTTCTTAATCATCTTTCATTTCTACAAATACTACCTCAACATTTTCATCAATGTCGGTGTCGGTGTCATTATCATCATCTCCAACAAGTTAACATGCCTTCTTGGGTTTGTCTTTGTAGTCTCAGTTGTTTATTCTGTGATAGTATTGGTTTCCCTTGTGATCTCAGTTATATTTTTTACCAAACTTTCCATCACCAGATCAGTCATTGTCTTTATCTTCATATTTCCTGTTAGGACATCTAGCAGCAATATGACCAATCTCTTTACAATTAAAACATGATGAAGTTAACTTTCCTTTATATCTTCCTTTACCTTTATGAAGTCACCTAGCCATAAGTGCTTCAAGCTCATCAAGCTCATCTTCACTGTCATTGCCACTTTCATTCTTATGTTATGTTTACTGTTGGACTTACCAATCTTCAAGGATGACATAAATGCAAACTCTACAGTTGGTACAATACTATTATCATATTTATTCAGCTCAAAAGTAGTCACTTTACCAATCAGGCTATCTAGTGTAAGAACATTGTTCAGTGTAGATCTCATTTCATGAATAACAAAGATTCTAATTATAGCATAGACAGGAAACAAGGTTCTCAGTATTTTACTTACAACAGTGTCTTCAAAAATAATACCTCCTGCTCCTTAGATAGCATTGACCACCTCCTTGATTCAGTTAGAGTATTGTGTGATGTTTTCACCTTCTTTCATCTTCATATCATCAAATCTATCTCTAAGACTTTCAGCTCTAGCTCTCATCACATTTACATCACCACCATGAACTAGTGCAAGCTTTTCCCACATTTCTTCGCTGTAGTGCATGCTTTTACATCTTCAAATTATACATTAGATAGAGCAACAACAATCTCTATCATTGCTATATTGTATTCATGTCTATCTCTCAGCTGATCAATTGTCAAAGGTCCAATAGTCAGTTGTATGTAGCCATCATCTAGGAGATGAAGAGTAGATTCTCTAATTCCAGATATGTTCAGTCTCATCCTGTTTTTCCATGTTGTGAAATTATCCTTGTTCATCTTAGGCACTTCCCTTTTATACATCTTGTGATCTTTTGCTCAAGTCCTTGAAAATTTCCTCCAAGAAACCAATATGCTATGATACCAATTGTTAGATAAATGAGAGGGGGGGGGGGGGGGGGTGAATCAATTAAATCAGTTATCCTATAGTCCCAATCTCTCAGATGTACTTTTTCAAACTTTTCAACAAATCAAACAACTCGGTAAGATAAGATAACTATCTTTCTGTTCATTTATCAAATACCAGTAATTTCCAAAACTTTCTTTACCGATTAATCAAGTATGAAACATGTAAAGTATGATAGCAAAAAAATCATAACAAATAACACATAACACAAAGATTTAACATGGAAACCCTGCTAAGGGAAAAACCACCTGGGATCGGTAACCCAAAATATTTCATTCTTTTGAAGTGAGCGCAGTTAGGAGCCAACCATGTTAAAGGTTACAATGCACACTGTAAGGTGTGACTTGGTTAGAGGATTTATCACTAAAAATTAACTTTTGACTAGAATTCACTATGGGGTCAACAAGAAAACATTTAACATTCCTTGAATGTCATATGTAAATACAAAAAGACTGTTAAGTCCACTCGGTTAAGAGATTTTGTTGTAACATTGGTTAAACTGATACAATAGTGATCTGATTCAAATACAACTCAATTTGCAAGTATTCAGATCTATGCTAAGCTCAAAATAAATCATCTGATCAATAATAAATTCACTTCATCATATCGTCCAACTTACTTCACTCGGTATATATATCTCTGATGCTCGGTTATACCTATAGTTCAGCTCAGTTATATTTGTAACCAGTTTGATCAAGTATGCATGAAAAATGTCTTCATGTGAAATATTACAGTCTCTATTCATCCGACATAGTTCAACAATGAATCTCATGTCTCTTAAATAGATGTGTAAACCATTTTCATATCAGCCATTAGATTTTGCCTCTTAATCTTCTTCATCCATTTTTTCGCTTCAACCTTCCTCAACAGATGTGTCAATAACACATTTTATTCTCTTCCCTTCGATCATCTCTAAATTTTGTCAGTCGTGGATCTTATAACAAACTTCATCTCTTACCTCGAAATCATAAGCAATTTCCAGCTCATCAATTTCAGTCGGCTGTTATAACATTTAATGTTTTCATCCATACTCAGTTAATACTGAATGTGTCGGTGATAACTAACTTGATTATTAATGTCACTTGGTATATACAATATTGACTAAGTGTATACAAAAATCTTCAATTACCGACCACATTAACTTGTTCAATTCTGATCTCTTCTTCATAATAGAATAATGCAACATGCTCAAGTCAACAATATAATGCCATAGACTCATCAATAAGTTACCCAATGTATACCTTATCCTTATTTGTCATATCGATCTTGTCCTTATGTAGATATCTCTTTTCTTCACCATTTCTTCCTTCTACAGATGTTTAGATGTTTGTAACTATCATGATCAATATAGTCAAAACTAGTTGACATCAATGACAACATATTGACTGATTTAATCATCTTACATATCACTTTAATGGCTTGGTGATCTCTAATCACTGTCTCTTCAGTTCATCAAGTTATTCAATCAGTTTTTAGTCATCATAAAGGGGTCCTATGATCCTTTAAGACACACTTTATGGTTCTAAAGTTTTGAAATGTGTCTTAAGGGTCCTAAGGGGTCCTAGGACCCCTTACGACTCATTTTTGACACATTACGACACTTTTAAAACATAGTGTGTCTTAAGGGGTCATATGACCACTTATGAAACTTTATGGTTCTAATGGTTATTAATGTGTCGTAAGGACCATTAATACACATTATAACCATAAAGTGTCTAAAGGGGTCCTATGACCCCTTAAGACACACTTTATGGTTCTAAAGTGTCAAAAGTGTGTCTTAAGGGGTCATAGGACCACTTAAGACACATTAATGGTTATAATGTGTATTAATGTGTCCAAATGAGTCGTAATGGGTCGTAATGGGTCCTATGACCCCTTAAGACCCATTTTGACACATTAGTACCTATTTTGACATAGTAATACCCATTAGAACCATAATGTGTCATAAGTGGTCCCATGACCCCATAAGACACACTTTATGTTTCAAAAGTGTCCAATGTGTCATAAGGACCATTAATGTATCTTATGGGGTCCTAAGACCCCTTAAGACACATTAATGGTCCTTACAACACATTTTGACACTTTAGAACCATAAGGTGTGTCTTAAGGGGTCATAGGACCACTTAAGACATATTAATGGTTATAATATGTATTAATGTGTCCAAATGAGTCGTAATGGGTCCTAACGGGTCCTATGATCGCTTAGGACCCATTTCGACACATTAGTACCTATTTTGACACATTAATACCCATTAGAACCATAAAGTGTCATAAGTGGTCCTATGACCCCTTACGACTCATTTTTGACACATTGTGACACTTTTGAAACATAAAGTGTGTCTTAAGGGGTCATAGGACCACTTATGACACTTTATAGTTCTAATGGGTATTAATGTGTCAAAATAGGTCTTAAGGGGTCATAGGACCCATTACAACCCATTACGACCCATTTGGACACATTAATACATATTATAACCATAAAGTGTCTAAAGGGGTCCTATGACCCCTTAAGACACACTTTATGGTTTGAAAGTGTCAAGACCCCTTAAGACACATTAATGTTCCTTACGACACATTTCGACACTTTAGAACCATAAAGTGTGTCTTAAGGGGTCATAGGATGACTTAAGACACATTAATGGTTATTATGTGTATAATGTGTCCAAATGAATTGTAATGGGTCCTAATGGATCCTATGATCCCTTAAGATCCATTTAGACACATTAGTACCTATTTTGACACATTAAGGGGTATTAGAAGCATAAAGTGTCATAAGTGGTCCTATGACCCCTTAAGACACACTTTATGTTTCAAAAGTGTCGTAATGTGTAAAAAATGAGTTGTAAGGGGTCCTAGACCCCTTAGGACACTTAAAACACATTAATGGTCCTTACGACACATTTCAATACATTAGTACACATTAGAACCAAAAAGTGTGCCTTAAGGGGTCATAGGACCACCTAAGACACACTTTATGTTTTTAAAGTGTCGAAATGTGTTGAAATGGGTCGTAATGTGTCTAAATTTTTTGTAAGGGGTCATAGGTGTCTATAACTGAACATGGACCTCTAATCCAGCCATGTATACAACATAGTCATTTCTCGATCATTGAAATTACGAAGGTGAGTATGGATTACTCAATTTGCAATATCTATCGATTCGACTTGTTGCCTCCTAATTAGCCGGGGTGTTTGAATTAATCTCAGAATGAGAGCCAACAACCAAAAGACCAAACTAAAACAGAGGATTTTAAAAGGTTGAAAGATAAACAATTGCAATTAATCTAAGATGAATATGCCATTAATCTAAGAATGAAGTGCAGATTTTAATCTAAGAATTTGAAGGAAATATGAAAATTAAGCTAATAACAATAAGCAAATTACACTAAATATGAGAATACAATTACACTAAATGAGAATTAAACTAATGTGCAATAAAAAGCTTGAAAATATGAATAATTGAGACAAAAATTCGCTATAGTTTATGTGCTCTAAAATTGCCTCCTTTCGAATGAGGAAGAAGGCTCATAATATAGACAAGCCCGGAGAGAGGATGAAGAGTTTCTTGAAATGAAACGGTTGACTCTTCATTCCCAATTGAGACAAATATTGAGGAATTACTTAATTAAAAGAATGAATTATTGCCACATATGGGTGACCCTTTGAATAATTTGAATTATTAAATCCAAATAAGATAATCCATTCAAATAACCAAATAATATTAATCCCTTTTATGTGTATTAGCCAAATGGGGTGGTTTTAATTTAATTTAAACCACTTAGGACTTTATAATTAAATTAATTTATCATAGGGATTATTTAGCTAATAAAGTTGAATAATTAGGAATTAATTATAGTGTGAGATTAATGCAATTTAGGGTTTTTTCAATTGACACCAAGTCAAATAAAGTCAGGTAGGAGAGAGAAAATTGCCTAGTAAAATAGGACTTTAATGATATAAAATTGAAGAAAATGCACCAAAATTGATTGAAATTATAAGGTACCAATTTTGGGGTATTACATTTGCCCCTCTTTGAATTGATGTACGAGCAGCATGTTGATTCAAAGAATAGTTTGATGTGACAGATGAGGTTTCAAGATTATCCCCAGAATAGAGCTTAACCCTCAGAAGTCAAGGTTAGGATGTCAAGACACTGAAATAGATCGAATTGTAGAACCACCTCCAGAACAAGGCATGATTCTCTGAAGTCTAAGTTAGATTGTGAAGACAATGGTCTAATGACAACTTGAGAGGAGATTGAAATCAAGGTTAGATTGCCCCAATGCCCATTGATCAAATGATGATAGATGCAGATTTAGGACTAATCTTCAGAATTAGGGTTAGATTGCCCCAATATGAATCTTAGCCCTCTGAGACCCGAGTTAGATTGCCTAGATAATGGTCCAAAAGAGATTTCGAGAGCCATCTCCAGAATGAAGCTTGACTTTCAGGAACTAGGGTTAGATTGCCCCAATACCTAATGAGATTTCGAGAACCATCTCTAGAATGAAGCTTGATCCTTGAGGATTTGAGTTAGATTGCTCAGATACCTAAAAGATAGATGACAAGATGACTAGATACGAGGCACGAAGATGCCCCTAGAGATGAGATGCTCCAAGTGGTGAGGACTTTGATTTAGATCAGATTAATATGAGACTGGTTTGACCAGATTCAAATGATTCAATCATCCTGCCCCCTTAGGAGCAAAATTGAAAGATGACATATCAGAAGGATGATTGACAACAAGAGGTTGCAGAATAGAAGCAATCAGACTAGATTTAAGAAGCTATAGAAGCAATTTGGAGCAATTTGGAGGTCATGTTGACCAAGTTTGACCATGGTTGACCAAATTTGACTAGAGCTAACTTTAGATGAAAAATATGAAGAAGCTGAGAAAATGATGAGGAGATGAGAATCTAGTAGGAAAATGACGCCAGAAGGCTGACTGCACAAGCATCCGATCCCAAAGGATCCCAGAATTTTAAAATGTGATTTCGAGCCATGTAGAGATGTTAGATTTCAATTTCAATCCTGAAAATGGATTCAAAGCAGTCAATTTAGCCAAGGGTGCAATTTTTGCACAAAACAGAGCACTTTGAAAATTAGGTCAAAAAGCTATATAAGGCTCGGAGGGGTCATTTTCAATTCATTATTCACTTTGTCTTCTAGCGATTCTAAGAGCTATGAGAGAGAATGAAGGGTGTTCCAGTGCATACACATCAATTCGAGGGCTCCTGATGCAACAACTAACCACCAGAGTATGACCCACCTGTGAGTAGTCGATAAACCATCCTGCATTTCAAGTTTTAACTGCTTTATTAGGTGATTTAGGTTAGATTTAGCATGTTTTAGGCCTTAGTTTTTTAACCCTCATGCAAGGAAACAATTTCCTTGCACTGACCTCAGTCGCCCCTCACACAAGGAAATGGTTTCCTCACATGGGTTAGGGCTTCTGCGCCTGGGGCTTCCTTGAAAGCTCGCGCGAAGTGCTAGTCGATACTGTGTGAAATTTCATCTTCTCGCGTAGGAAGAGGTCTTGTCTCACATGAGGGAACAGTTTCCTCACGCGGGAAGCTCTTGCAGTGTTTAGAGTCTTCTTCCAATTTTGCATAAAATCAGCCAATTAAAACATTCCAAAGTCTTGTTTAGGATAGATGTGTAGCCTCATTTGTTGTTGTTGCTTTGAAACCATCATGTTGAGATATTGATCCAATGTCGTCGCTTGCTTTGTAGGTTGACTTCCCAGATGTCCCATTTTGGTCACACCACCCTGTCATCACCACATTAGTTCAGAGGTTGACCGATGCTGAGGGTGCCCACATTGTGGGGCTAGGATTGTCGTACTTGCATGATATACCTGACATTCGAGTAAATTACTATCTTCTAGGTGTACTGGTCAAGTGTTTCCATTCAGAGATGAACACATTTCATTTGCCGATGGGGGAGATGATAGTCACTCCTAAGAACATATACAAGATATTGAGGATACCCTTCCATGGTGCTCGAGTGAAGTATGATATATAGCCAAGGGTAGGTACACTGGCATTGAGGGCCATATTTAGAGATGATTTATTGATGGGTTAGGCCATCTCATGGGATGAGCTGGTTAGCAGATATGGTGGTGCTCACTGATTAGCAGTTGTCTTGGCCATTTTCATGAGCTGTTACTTGGTTCTAGATAGGGGTCAACATGGATTGGAGTGCGGCTGGGGTTGCATGATGTAGAGGATGCTGGATAGGCCAGTCATCAGATTTGGATGGGGTGAGTGTATGCTCACACAAATGTATCATGAGATGCACGAGGTTGTGTATCAGGGGCCAAAACTATGGTCGCTGGAGTTTTCATATTATAGATCTGGGCTTGGGAGCATCTCCTTGTTTGCAGGCTGATATTTCATGATACACAACAGGCCCTCAAGCCCTATATTTATAGATATGTAGGTCCTATGACTCATCCAGCGTTGGGTAAGACCAAGCAGTAGAGAGGATAGTTAGATGATATGGCAGTAGTTGTGTGGAGGCCTTGGGTAGCCACAGAGCCATGGGACAATGCTCGACGGGAGCTGGCACACATGTTCATCTCACATCCACTGATTAGATGTACTATTAGTGTCATTGAGAAATTCTTGCTCACACGTGTCATGAGACAGTTCGGGAGACAGCAGGACATCTCCTAGGAGTATGCTTCTTATGCTCACTTCGTCGATGAGATGAAGAAGGGCTGGTAGCCCAGGTTAGATCAGGGCAGGTGCACTATTGAGGCACGAGTGCCTCCAGCTTAGTGGGACTACATGGTGGATGTCACCAATGTAGGGATGATGCCTGCATATCAAGATCACCTCCTAGTGCACCCCTTCCCTAGATTCATAGATCTTGTCAGGATGAGATAGAGAGCACAATAGCAGCCGACACAATAGCAGCCCGCACAACAACAGCCTACGTAGCAACAACCTATACAATAATAGCCTGCACAGCAGCCATAAGGACAACAATAGCAGTAGTGGCAGGTACCTTCCTAGTAGAAGATATCATTACAACAGCCTAGGTAGAGAGCATTGAGGCCTAGGATAGGGCAGACAAAAATCCCCCTAAGGACTATGGATTCAAATGCAAGTGCTAGGTCTAGTGGGACCTAGCAGAGGTCCACTAGATAGAGGATAGGAGATTCCTCTCAGTAGCTGCCTCCTAATAAGGAGGCATAGGGTGAGGATATTGATATGTCAGATCAGGCCACACAGGGGCCATCTCAGATAGCATAGGTTTAGGAGGCTCTCAGGAAAAGCTGAGAGAGAGTCCAGTAGGTACAGTGGGAGAGGGATGACTTCCATACATGGATCATCATCCAGGAGACACGGGTGGCTGAGAGGGATCGAGAGATCAGAGAGCTCCGAGAGCAGCTGGCAAGGGCACGACTAGAGCTGAGATATGAGTCCGCTCAGGAAGCCCACTACTACATGACATATGTTGGCATTGTTCTAGATCTATCAGAGCAGGTGCCTCCATTTTCTGAGTATTCTGGAGCACCATAGGGACCTCCACCTTAGGCACCTCCACAAAGACCAATGCCTCCTCCTCAGGGACCACCACAATAGGCTCCTCCACCTCCTCCAAGTGGTAGTGGGTCGTGATAGTTATTATAGCCCATATTTCAATACTATGCTTGAGTAGCACCATTCTTTTGTATATAAAATTGATTGACTACAAGATATATATGAGATCATCTCTTTGATATCATTGTACTTGTTCATATATTGCTTAATGTCGATGTTCATGTTTTATGAGATGTTTCCTAGATGATTTAGATGCATGGATTAGAAATGTATGAGATGCACATGCTTTCTTTTATGATGGTATATGAATATGCAATGTGAAATGCAATGATAGATGATAGATAAATGAATGTAATGTATGATTTTATTTATGCTTATAATGGATGCACATGCAAATGAATATGTAAATGTAGAGTGTATGCATATGGATTTCATGGATGCAAATGGAAATGCAATGTATGTGATACTAATCATCTCATGTAGGATATAGAAATATATGATAGGTACTAATCAAAAGGATATTTCAAAGATCGAGAGCGAGGTCCAGACACTTGTGTAGCCAAGATGAACCCAGGACACAAGATGAGAACCTTTGATGAATAAATCCAGAGGAAGACAATCAGGAGAGTACCAAAACACTGTCTCAATGCAAGCCTAGAATGAAAATGCAAGTATAAGCTAGATGCAAACCCTAGGACTTGGTTGTTGGACTCATCGTATTATCATCATAGAGTTTTTAGGTATGGGACAATCGCAAGATGCCATAGAATCCTCACTGACATTGCAATCATGAGAATATGAATATGACATAAGTCTTAGATTTGTCAGAATGAGATGTAAGCATTAAGGCACAAGAAGCCAGAATGACCTGAACACCTATTCCTTTTGATTTAGCAAGTTAACATAAGCATTAAAGTATAGCTACTAGAATGACCAGAATGTTGCTTGCATATAAACATGCTAGACACATGAGAGTTCCTTCTTTCACCAAAGAATGCTCGCAGTGACCCTTACATTCACTTAGCAGGACGAGCGTTAGCAATTTCACTTGTAGCAGAAAGAAGTTACTCAAAATAGACAAGGAGAATAACCAACCTCACCAAATTTTCCATATAAAAGGAGTCGAGGTACACATGGCCATCCAATATGAGATGAAGGCTCTTACAGATGGACACCCCTCTTATGTGAACTTTTTTGGATCATTGGAACTAAACCAGCAAATAGAAAGCAATGGAAAGATCATGCCCCTAGTCGTCACATTTCTCAGTCAAGAAAGACATCTTAGATTCACTCGAGGAGGAATGATAAAACAAAAGAACAACACACAAAAGAGAAAAGCTCAGCATGCTTTAGAGAATCACAAATTTAGTTTTATTTTCAGTTTAAGTTTGTGTTCAAGCGGATTAACGTCGAATCAGAAGTGTACAATGTTCGAAGTCTCAACAGGTCAGCGATAGTAGGTGTAATACCCCAAAAATGGGCTATATGTTCATTAACCTCCTACATCCTCAAATCGAATGAAATCGACATAGAAATCCTAACCTAAGGCACATCTGCACATCATCGAATCTAATTGATTATCTTAAATTCTGCATCAGGGAATATTCCTAGTAATATTCCTAATCATCATAATTATCTTTGATTTAATGATTATTTAGCGATAAATCTAATTTATCCTAAAATTTGATTAATTGAATATTTTGCATATTTCATTAATTGGATTTAATACTGCCACTTAATTATTTAATTGAATTTAATTATATTTATTCCTAATTATTATTATTTAATTTTGACAATAAATCAAAATTCCTATCATTAATTGATTAAATTCTTATTTAATTAATTAAAGCAAGTTGTCATATTTAATAATATTATTTTTGGAATAAAAGTTTGAAAAAATAATTGATTAACCGTTAAATCAATTGTTTTATTTTTAAAAGCAGTTAAGTTGGAAATAAATCACTTTATTATTAAATTAATTTATAAATAAAACATGCACAATCATAAAAGCAGACAACTATCAATTATCAATTAAAGCTAAACTCTATTTTGAGTTAAAATTTAGCTTTTGCATATTTTTGTGAGTTAAATTATTCTTTATTTAAAAATAACTCAAAAATCAACCTGAGTTATTTGAGTGATTTATGGCTTTTTTTCCCATGCACCTCCAAAGCCTTGGATTTCTATAAATTAAGGCTCAGCTCTTCATAATTCATCTCTCAAATCCACAGAATCTCATATTTTTGCACAATCACGTTGGAGAATTAAAATTGGAAGAATCAAAGCTTCTTGCGAATCAACATTGTTGTGAGATCAATCTTGTTTTTTTTTTACATTCATTTAGATTCATTTTCATATCATTGTTAGATCATTTAGCATATCATAGCATATCAGTTTTTACATATCATATATTTCATATCAATTTTGATCATATCATTGCATAGAAAATATTAAAAATATAGATTAATTGCATTCATATTCCATATCCATCTTTTGCATTCAAATCCTTCATTTAGGTGTCGTCTAGGTCACTGATCTCGATAACAATCTGAGAACATCAATCTCGCACCTATTAGAAAGGAGTAAATCACTTGGTTAGATTAGATTTCAATTTTGCATGATTTTGATTATAGCTAACCTCTAATGTTTTACTGAAGTGTTATGTCTACAGATCAGGTACAATTTTCACACACACACTTCTGGCGCCCACCGTGGGGCAACCCACCTTTACATGCTAGTTTTGATTTTTTTGGGGAGCTAAAACCCTAAAGTTTCAAAGATTTAATTTTATCTCCCAAATGGCTTGTATTTTTTCTTTAAAATTTTTTTTGCAAGTTGGACACATATCAGGGAAGCTATAGTAAAAAATTTAGAATTTTCTAAGATGTTTTGAATTTTTAATAATTTTTTCTTGAAATTATGGAAAAAATTAATATCTGACGCAAATCAGCATATTTTTTAAAATTTTTTATATTTTTGAAAATATTTTTAAATTATACAGGGGGTCCATTCTTTGTGTTTTAAATTTGGATGCAATATAATAGCTCAAATAGTCAATTTACAAAAATTGGTCTATTTTGATAAAACGGGTCTCTAGGGCACAAATGAAGAGATTTTTCTAAATTTTTTACATTTTTGGAAAGCTCTCTATTTTTTAGTAGGGGTCTCTATTTTGAATTTCTATTTTGTGGCCAAAATCATAAAAAAAAAATTAGATCTTGTTGACTAGGTCAAATGCAGCAAAAAAAAAAAGAAAGTTTTGTGATGGGTATGCACTTATTTTTTTTACATGGTTAAATGAATGATATGAGTTATCATTTGGGTTAATTTCTGGTTATTATTGCTGATAATAATTAATTTTTAGAGCTAACCCTATGGTTTTCATAAGTTGAATATATGTTGCATATCTTGTTTGCTTGTTTGCTTGTTGGAGAGTTCGTCACTTGCTTGCATGGAAAAGCTCAACAAGAATTGCTAAAAATTAGGTAAAATCTACTAAGCACATTGTGAGGATCCTAGGTATTCTCCTTCATCTAATAAAATTTTGATTTGGAATTTAAATAAATCTCTTATGTGTCTGGCTTGTGTGCATCTTTTCATGCTTTTGTCTATTTCTACACACTTGTATAATTGATACTAGGTTGTGACCCCTTAAGGATTCATTAAGTAGTCTTAGATACTTGTGATTGATCTTGATTTCTATCTTGGGTTATTGGACTCACTAATCCATTGACCCCTCGTTCCACCCCGTGGTTGCAAGGTCAACGCCGCATTAAAGGGGAGGGGTCAACAGGACATAAGCGTTAAGTGTTCCACTTGGCAACCCATTTATACTTTTAGGAACTCACTTGTTTTCTAAGTTGGGGACTCATTTTCAGCTTGTGTGAGGTGTTAAGTGTTCCACCTTATGGACTCATTTCATATTCACTTTAAGCATTAAGTGTTCCTCTTTCTGCTTTTTGGGTACTTTTGGTAGATTTGCTTTTTGGAAACATACATTTGTGCTCACATAGTAATTAGGCCCTATGAACACTATTCGTGATTCTTGAGAGATTGGATTCCTAGTGAAATCCTTCTTGATGATAGAATCCTTGTAGGTAGGGAGGATACTTAGTGCGTTTCACATTCAACTTGGTTAGTGCGTCTTCTCTTATTGATCGATACATTCTCTCCCAGGAGAGGTTGATAGATCACGTGGGGTTGACATCACGAGCTTTGGTGAATCAAAATTAGTTAGTGCACCTTCTCTTATTGATCGATACATTCTCTCCTCGGAGAGGTTGATAGATCACGTGGAGTTGACATCATAGACCTTGGTGAAGCAAAACTTTGTCTTAGCGTGTCAGATTTATCTGCCTGCTTTGTTTGGGTTAAAAGTGAAAAGGCATCAAAACCTTGGATCTGGAGCCAAGTCCCCTTGTGGTACAATACTGTGAGTCATCTTTAGAGAGGGTTAACTATAGTAGACACTCCCTTCATAGGGAAAACTGCGTTGACGGAACCTCAAGCGGTAATAGCCATTTTCATCGTGGTAGTGATAGCCGCTATATAAATATCCTTGTGGAAGAAATCTCCACAGGTATGGTTCATTATTGGGTTTTCAGATCTCCCTAGCAGCTCCTGAAGATTAAGTTCTTGGACTGTGTCAAAACCCTGGTGCGCCGGGATTTGAGTTCACCCCTTTGGATCATAAAAGTTGTAGAGTCAAACCATTACTAAAAAAACCCTAGCGAGGCCAAATTTTTATTTTCTAGGGTATATGTGCATTCTTACAAAACATTTTTGGAACATACACAATTAGCGCTTCTGAGGATTAGAATGAATAAGTCACTTGATTGTTCATGCGCAAGGTTGCTTTTGCCCTTGTTCATTGTTTTTAGACTGCTTGAAATCACTTGCTTGCTATTTTGCATGCTTGTTTATCTATCTGGTTATTGAAAATGAACAAATCTGTTACAATCCTCAAATCTGGACAGTACAATTTGCAAACAATCTAAATCTGAAAACCCTAAAATTTACAAAATCTGAAGTAAAATTCTTTTCTAGAGTCAAAAGTCATCTCAGGAGGTCAGAAAGTCATACAAGTTTTGTCAAGTGTCGTTTCATTACTGCCCATCTGTCGTATGATAGGGGACCTAGTGTCGTACGAGTCTTTTTGCCAGTCAAATTCTAAAAGTCAAAATCCTGCTTGCAACTGTCGTATGATATTTTCAACTATCGTATGATTAGCTACCAACTATCGTGCAAGTTTTTCAACTATCGTTTCATTGCCTACCAACTGTCGTATAAGTCTGCAGAGTGTCATTTGGGAAATTTTTGAAAGTTGTCAGAAAATTATCAAAATTGCCAGATATTTAGCTTTTTTAGCCTATTTCCAAAATTTGTCGAACAAATCACTGTGTCAGGAACAAAGCAGTAGCTATTGAGAATCAATACACATGTCTCAAAGAATTAGTACACATGAGGAAGAAATTCTAATCTTAGCTATGATGAAACAGATCCACGCTATGGAAGTCAAACTTAACAAACTTGAGAAAGAAAAGGAACCTAAAGAGTTCTCCATGGAAGCTCTGTGCCCTTTTCCATTTGATAAAGACTTGTACATGTCACCATGCCCCCGGACAGAATATGAGCAACGTGACAATTCTTATGATACCTCTTCCATGGAGAGTGACACATCCATCTTTGGAGACTATGATGACTATGATGATGGACAATATAATGATACCTATGACACCTCTGTTCCTAAGATTCCTCCTCATCGTGTGTTCCTACTTACTGAAAATGGGATGTCACATTGGATAGATCATGATGGTGATCCATATGATTCTGATTTTGAAAGAGATTTTGATGGCTTTTGTGGACAATATCTAGATGATGCATCTACTTCTATTGAGGAATATAAAATGTACCATGCTTATTTGAAATGTCAATACTATAAGGATCTCTCCTCTAAAAACTCTCAGGCTGAAAATAAAGATTACACTCTCAAGCAAGATCATTTTGATGTTGGACCTTTGTCTTGTGATGGTTCCCTTCCATCCCCTACTTCCTCCAATACCCGTACATTTCCTAAAGCTTCTGAGTCTTCCAAATCTTTCACAGAACCTTCATCCAATGAAAGTCTTGATACTTTTCATACGATTCCCTATAGTTATCCTCAAGGGCTACCCCTTGAAGAAACTCAAACTAACCTTCACTTGGCTGCAAATACTTTCAATAATGCTAAACCCAAAGAGCCTAAGCCTTTGTATGCTATAATGCCTACCTCATCTAATCCTTCACCATCTCTTCCAAAGTCTTCCATACAATCCCAACATGATTCCTTGTCCTTTGAAGTGGTTCCATGTCAAGAGAACTCCAGAAATGATAAAGAAAAGAACATAAAGAAAGATCAAGATCAAGAACCCTCCATGTCATCCAATCCTTTTCATGATGTCTCTTATCTGCTTCAAGGTTATTTTGATCCTGCACATCCTTTCTCATTCATTCCACCATGTCTTAAGTCTTCTGCTAAGCAAGATCAAGCTACTACTTACACTGTTGAGCTTATTGACAATCAAAATAACCTTACTACACTTGCGCTTTCCAAAGATGATACTTCCATTAAGGTTGGTAAAAATGGTGTTGTTACTTCCAATGTTAAGCCTATTGAAAATCAAGAGAAAAATTATGAGCTTATGCTATCCAAAGATCCTTGTCAAGATGAAAGTTTTCCATCTTCTTATTCTACCATTCCATGTTCACTTCCACTTTCTACTCTTCCTAATTCTTTGCAAGCTTTGAAAAATCCTATCAAAGAAGGTGCTCATATTCAAGATGTTCAAGATCCTATTAAAAATCCTAATGCTCACTCTAAAGGTGCTGATGTCCTTGGTTGTCATATAAATGTTGATGAACTTGTTGATTATCCTTTTGCATCTTCCACTTCCATCCTTGGACCTCTTCCACCACTACTAAGGGCTTCACGTCTGCCTTCCATCTTGGGTCCTTATGTCCCTTCACTTTCCCCTCCTAACTCTCCTAATTCTCCATCCATCTTGGGTCCTTACATCCCTCCATCTCCCATCTTTCCTTAAGATCAACATAGATGCATACCCTTGAATCCTTTTTACCCACCCACCCATCTAAACCAGTCATATCCTCCTTCTTCCACAAGTCCCAAGTCTTTTGGAAGTAACTTGAATGTTCAATACAAGAAAAAGAAGCAATACAAGAATCCATTAAAAAAAAAGATTACCATGTCTCCTCTAATCGACATGGAGGCATAAAGTCAAAAAAGATATCTAAGAAAAAAATTACAAGATAAGTATGAGTTCCAAAATCCATCATTAAAGATATTCTCTCTAGATCATCAAAAAGAAATGAAAAGCCTACAACTATATGGATTCCAAAATATCTCTTGAAAGATTTTGGTGTTGAGCAACAAGTGAAGTTGACATTCAAGCTTCCAAAGACTTCCACTTCATCTTCTTCCAAAAACATTCTTCCATTCCATGCGCCTAAACCGCAACCTCTGCTATCCATTCGCCATATTCCTTCATGCATTCCTTCATTCATGTTTCTTCCATCCTCTTGCCACCCTTCAAGGTGTGTGTTGATGTTGATCTTGCCTTCCTTTCCATCTACCCTTTCACAATCTTTCCATTCATTATCCTTCTACCTTCTATCATTTTTCCTCATTTGCCTATTCCTCCTATCTTCCAACCTAACTCACTTTACATAAAACCTTATCCTCCATTTTCTCACCCATCTCTCTTTCCCTATCAACATCTTTGAGCATATCATTTTGAATCCTTGGCATATCATGGTTTATCCTTTCAAGGAGCATTATCTAAAAAGCTTCCCTTCTTCCAAAAAAAAAGAAAAAAGAAAATAAATAAAAATAAAAATGTGCCATGGTGAAAACCTAGAAACAAGCACCTTGGTAGCAAAAGTAAAGAGAAATAAATTCATCCTATGGTGAAAACCACTCCCTTATGGCACCTTGGATAAGTACCATGATGAAAACCTGGCAATCAGGCATCATGCGTAGTTCTTCTACATATTTCATCCATTCCATCTTCTCTCTTTGATCTTGATAGTGTTGATTTATATATGAACATTTGGCTATCTTGTGAGGTATCTTATGATGATCTTGCTTTCATTCCCTTCCTTTTTAGCCTTCATATTTATTTTGCTCCATTCATTCTAGCCTTTCGCCATCCTTTTCCCCTTTGGTCTTGATCTAATAAAAAAAAGAAAGAAAGAGTAAAACACGATGCTTTGAAACCTCTTGACATGTCTACTCCTTTGGATTGCATCCTTTACTTCTTTGGCATTACACTTTTGTGACTTATCCTATGCTGGCCTTTCATTGCTTGTCCAAATGTTCTTTACATGACAATTTTTCCCTAGCTTGGGTATTCTTGAGGAGTTTGCCCTTGAGGATTTCTTTTCTTCATTCTCCTTCATTCTCTTGTCTTCCAACTCTTCCACCAACTTACTAATCCCTCTTGTTCTCCACCTTGCTAGACATTAGGATTGCATGATATGATCTTGCTTGGGAGTTTGCAATGGAAAAATATGCTATCAAGTATACCAAGTATCAGAACAAGTATCAGAACCAGTATCAGAACTAGTATCAGAACCAGTATCAGAACTAGTATCAGAACTAATATCAGAACTAGTATCAGAACAAGTATCAAAACTAGTATCAGAACAAGTATTAGAATGCCTATTGGGGTTACACCTTTCACTTTAGTTTATGGGTCTGAAGCGGTACTACCTATTGAGGTTGAAATCCCATCACTAAGAATCAGAATGCATGGTCTAGTAACTGATGATGACTACATAGTGTCTAGGTTGCAAGAACTTGAACTACTAGATGAGTGCAAACAAATAGTGTATGATCATCTCAAAGTATATCAGAAGAGAATATCTAGAGGCTATAACAAGAAAGTCAGACACAGAGAATTTCAGGTTGGCGATCTAGTCTTGAGAGAGAATCCTAAAAATCAATCACATCAAGAACGCAAGGGGAAGTTCGAACCCAACTAGCTGGGTCCCTTTGTAATCATGACTACTTTTGGCTCTGGCACCTATCAACTCTCAATGACTGAAGGAGAACAACTCTGAGAACCAATCAACATTCTCCATCTGAAGAAATTCTACGCCTAAGGCATTCAGTCTATGGTAAAATGTCCTGAAATTTTTTTTTAATAAAAATTAGAAAAAGTCCTGAAAATATGAACATCTTGGTGAAAACCTAGCAATAGGTGGCTTGATGATTCACAAAAAAATAAAAAAATATCAAAAGTATCAAAAAAATTTAAATTTTTTTTTTAAAAAAAATGAGAAAAAGAAAAAGTGCCTTGGTGAAAACCTGGAAACAGGCGCCTTGGTAGCAAAAATAGAATCTCTGCCAAGATGGTGAAAACCTGGCAAACGGGCACCACTTGTTTCAAAATTCTCCATCTATTAGTGCAATCTTGGTCTTTCCCAGCTTTCAGTCTTGCTTTAGTTTGTATATATCTCCCGGTTTGTTTCTGCATTCTTGTTTTCAATAAGTCGGTCTGTACACCACTCAGCTCAAGCGTCTGTATCCTATCAATGCTTAAAACTTGGGGGCAATCAATGTTATATCCTATGGCCTCCAGTATATCTTAGACGTATCATATCCAGTCAGAGTCCTTTGAAGCTTCATTTGAGTCAGTCAAGTCTGTCTCATCTCCATAAACGATTTTGCATCTACAACAACAATCAAACACAAACTGAAAACAATCTATGCTTTTCATGCTTTTATCTCCTTGTATGCTTACTAATTCACATTGAAATTTTTGCATATTGTGTCCCTTTGAGCTCTTCGATGATGTCCTTTATAGGATTTAGAGAGTGATGACTAGGGGCATAATCTTTTCTTTGTCTTCTGCTTGTATGTGAAAATATAACATTTTTAGAAATTCTAGATTGAAATGGTGTCCGACTGTAAGAGCCTTTATCTCAAATTGGATGGCCATGCGTACCTTGACCATTGATACCTAGAAAATTCAAGGAAGTTTGATCTAACTATTATCTTTTTGAGTAAGTTCTTTCTTCTATTGTGAAACACGATCTTACCTAAGGATGTGAACGATAAAGGGTCACTACGGGTAATTCACACTAGATTTAGAATGATCTCTTGACTGTTTGATGTGTTTGAACCACAAGGCATATTCAGGTCATCACGACATTTATGTTTTGATGATTATAGAAATTGCTATATCAAAATGGACATGATATTCAGGTCATCCTGGTGTTTGTGCCTTGGTGCTTATATCTAATCCGACATTTCAAAAATAAAATCAGTATTCATATATCCATGGTTGTTGACCAGTGGGTGTTGTATTGATTCTTGCGCATACAAAATGATATTCATATGTTTATGGTTTCATAGCTAGTGGGCATTGTATTGATTTATCTGATTACCTAAAAGTTCAATGATGATAACAAATCGACACATGATCAGTGAGTAGGTCCTAGGTCCTAGGGTTGCATTATCATCCTGCATGTTTCTTTGCATTTTTGCACTTTGCATGATCTCACAAATTGCTTGAACACTTAAAAGATTCTTCAATCACCTCTTCCAATCTAACAAGAGCTGAATCCCACTCGAAGGTTCCTCTAATGAAATAGCAAGTAGAATCCTTTTTCAGGATCAAAATCAAAATCTGAGATTGTTTATATTATTAACTACTTGCATAATCAACCTTCAATCATAGTAGAAATCCATTTTTCAACTTAACTGATTATCTTACATCAAACTATCAAAATTTCAACTCATGGTCAAACCTAGTCAAACTTGGTCATCTGGACCTCTAAATGATGCAAAATGCATTCCCATACGTGTTTAACCAATTCTCAAATCAATTCACATGCTTCTGAACTATCAAAACTGACTTTTCTTGTCAGATTTCAATTTTAATCCTGAAGGGGGCATGATATTGCACATCATTCAAGTCTATAAATTTAAAACTGTGATCAATCTTTCATCAGTAATCAAGACAACAACCATATCTAGTTGCTGAATCATCAAAAGTCCTCATCGCTCGGGGCAAATCTATCATCACTTGGGGCATATCAGATTCATCAAGATCCATATCAATCCGGTATTCTCCTAATCTTGTAAACTATATCAGTTTTTGCAACCATTGGATCATAGTGTTCTTTCCTTGGTTCTTCGGCAACTAAAGGGTTTAGATGTGATACCTGCTAGTTCTGCTAAGACAATTGAGTCTAGAACCGGTCACTCACTTCTTCACAATCCTAAGGTTTGGAATCAGGTGTTTTGACACTTTTTCGCAATCATCGGTTCATTACTGTTATAGTTAACATTATCTTTGGTCATTCAGGACCTATTATCTTCATATCAAATCTTTCAATCAGCTTCTATCTCATATCAATTATCAATTTCAAATCAGTTTTATATCTTTATCATACACACTATCTTTGAACCACTGCGCTTTGCACAGTAATTCAAAGAGGGGGAAAATGTAATACCCCAAAAATGGGCTATATGTTCATTAACCTCCTACATCCTCAAATCGAACGAAATCGACATAGAAGTCCTAACCTAAGGCACATCTGCACATCATCGAATCTAATTGATTATCTTAAATTCTGCATCGTGGAATATTCCTAGTAATATTCCTAATCATCATAATTATCTTTGACTTAATGATTATTTGGCGATAAATCTAATTTATCCTAAAATTTGATTAATTGAATATTTTGCATATTTAATTAATTAGATTTAATACTGCCACTTAATTATTTAATTGAATTTAATTATATTTATTCCTAATTATTATTATTTAATTTTGACAATAAATCAAAATTCCTATCATTAATTGATTAAATTCTTATTTAATTAATTAAAGCAAGTTGTCATATTTAATAATATTATTTTTGGAATAAAAGTTTGAAAAAATAATTGATTAACCCATAAATCAATTGTTTTATTTTTAAAAGCAGTTAAGTTGGAAATAAATCACTTTATTATTAAATTAATTCACAAATAAAACATGCACAATCATAAAAGCAGACAACTATCAATTATCAATTAAAGCTAAACTCTATTTTGAGTTAAAACTTAGCTTTTGCATATTTTTGTGAGTTAAATTATTCTTTATTTAAAAATAACTCAAAAATCAACCTGAGTTATTTGAGTGATTTATGGCTTTTTTTTCCCATGCACCTCCAAAGCCTTGGATTTCTATAAATTAAGGCTCAGCTCTTCATAATTCATCTCTCAAATCCACAGAATCTCATATTTTTGCACAATCACGTTGGAGAATTAAAATTGGAAGAATCAAAGCTTCTTGCGAATCAACATTGTTGTGAGATCAATCTTGTTTTTTTTTTTACATTCATTTAAATTCATTTTCATATCATTGTTAGATCATTTAGCATATCATAGCATATCAATTTTTACATATCATAGATTTCATATCAATCTTGATCATATCATTGCATAGAAAATATAAAAAATATAAATTAATTGCATTCATATTCCATATCCATCTTTTGCATTCAAATCCTTCATTTAGGTGTCGTCTAGGTCACTGATCTCGATAACAATATGAGAACATCAATCTCGCACCTATTAGAAGGGAGTAAATCACTTGGTTAGATTAGATTTCAATTTTGCATGATTTTGATTATAGCTAACCTCTAATGTTTTACTGAAGTGTTGTGTCTACAGATCAGGTATAATTTTCACACACATAGTAGGTAGACACAATGAGAACCACTGGTGACCATTGTGAGAAATGAAGTCTCAAGGAGATATCAGAGCCCTAACCAAGTATCAAAAGGCGGACGCAGTGAGAACCACTAGTGACCAATACAAGGAGGATTCTCGAAAGATAGAACCAAGCACGAATGAAACATCAGCAGGCATATGTAGTGAGAACCACTGGTCACTGATGTAAGGAAAAGATCCTAAAAAAGAGGGGTTCAAACAAGAGCTAGGTATCGATAGGAAGGAACAATGGGAACCACTGGTGACCGATACATGAGAGATCCTCATGGAGAGAAATCTCAAAAGTAGCTAGGCATCAACAAATAGGCGCAGTGAGAATTGTTGGTGATTGATGCACGAACAAAGTGATAGGATAGTGCCCCTGAGACTAGGAAGGTGCCCCCAAGTGTGACCAGTTCCAATCCAAGTAGAGTTGAGGAAGATCTCGAAGACAATTGAAAGAAAGTGCATGAGCTAGTAAGCTAAAGTGGGAAATGAACTAAAGTAGGGAACCAGGAAAGAAAACTAAAGCAAGAAAGCAAGAGCCAAATGGTGCTGAGATGAGATATATATGGTGTAGGAGCACCCTTCTAAGGGCTCCCACCATCTATTTTTGTTTTTATTGAACTTCTTCAATGAAGCTTGTAAGTAGAAATAAGAGTTTTAGTGCTCACTTGTGTGTGAAGGCCTAGTGGAGGTCTTGGTTTTGTAGTGTGTCCTTCTTAATTTGTTGTACAGTGACTCAGGGTAGGTTGTCATCCTAAGATCACTTCTTTTCTAGAGTGGTCTAAATCTTAGAATAGGGATTAGGAGAGTTTTATACAATAGAGTTATGGAAAAGACCTTAGTATGGTCTTAGGAGTTTGGATGAGCAAAAAGTTGCTCGAGCAAGAAAAATTGCTCTAAAAGTTGCTAGCAACTTTTCAAAGTTGCTTAGCAAATTTTCCTATTAAAGAGATAAACCTTACCAAGATGGTTAAAAACCCTAACTCAACTCTACTCTCATGGAAAAGACTATATTTGACATGAGAAACCCTAATTCAAGGGTTGGATATCATTTTGTGTACGACTAATGTATGGAGGAACCAAACTATGTATGAAAAACTAGTGTGTAACAGTCAGTTTAATGGCGTGAAGTGTTGAATTAATGAGTTGCAAGTGATATCTTGGATTATGTGATAGTGTTTAGTTTCATTTTTATTCATTTCTTAGTATTTAGACTAGGTTTGATTTCATTTGTTTGTAGATACTATGTTTGATTACTCTGTCAGTCCTCTGTCTAGTTGGAAGGGACTTATGATGTAGGGCTTGTAGCTCCTATCCCCACCATGGAAACACCATGGCTCTTTGGAATAAGGTAGTATAGACCCTACCCTATAAATATGTGCAAGCATGGCCCAAGTTAGCAGGTGCAAGCAATTGTTTAAGCCAGCCCTAGGTGAGTTTAGCAGAGCCCGGTTAGGAGCGGTCAACAAAGAAAGAACTCTAGCAGACAGAGGAGTGGGTTTCAAGACTAGCCCTTTGGAGGGAGTCTAGTTCCATGTATGAAGGTTAAATGGTATGAAGGAGAGAGCCTCAACAATCTAGGAGAGGTGCTGTTGTAGTCAAGTTAGCTCTGTGACCCTGAGAGGTCTAAAAACCCTAAAAACCCTCAGTTTTGGTAAAAGCGCTGTACGGACAGATGGAGGCCCAAGACCCCAAAAATATTTGAGGGCTATGCATTTGTGATGAAGTTCCTTTAGAATAGGAATTTTAATTTTGTGCAAAAAGAGGACTAAAAGTCCTACAAATCCGGAGATAGGCCTAATTGGGGCTCTTCTAGTAGCCTTGATTTCCAAAGGAACCCTGCAATCGGGTATCAACCCAACCTCATAAACACCATGGAGATGATCCAAATGCCTTAAAAACTCCTTGAAACTCATCAGTTTCTCTATCAGAGCTTGGAAGGTGTTTGGACCCTAAAAGACCCTTATAAGCCTATGTAAGGGATGGTGCTTGGAAGCAGTGTTTGGAAAGGTGCAATATGAAGCAGCTACACTTGGTGGTCAGGTTAGACTAGGTCAGGGGATCCTTGATAAGAGGGGAGTCCTATAGACCATAGCAGGTTTTTGGAGAACACTAGGATCCTAGTAGAGGATCAGAGGCATAGACTAGCTAGTCTATCCTAACCTCCCCATCAGATTGGTATCAGAGCCTCTTAAGGCTTGGGAAGTGGAAAGTGGATGTTTCAACCTTCAAAAGAGTTAGTTGGATCATCACAAAAGAAGAAAATGGTGAATAATGTGGAGCTTGCTAAGAAGGTGGAAGATCAGGAGGAAGCCAATAGACTCCTACAAGAAAGATTGATGCAAATGGAACAACTCTTGGATGATGTCCAAGCAAAGGCAGATAAGGTGAAAGATAGGATGGAGGAGTAGGATGCCAAAGGGAAAGAGGAGACCATTGATGATGATGTGCCTACACCTGATCCTCCAACTCAAGATGAGAAATTTCTTAAAGCTTTGAAGGCTATCACTGGCAAGGCACTTGAAGGTGTCCCATTACTTACCGTTAGGATGGATACAGAGCTTGTGATGCAATGGATTGAAGGCATGGAGAATCACTTCGAATGTGAAGAGATCTCAGAGGCATAGAAGGTCAAAGTGGCCAAGTCTAGGTTGAGGGGTCAAGCTTTAACCTGGTGGAACTACTTGCAAGATGAAAGAGAGAAAGAGGGAAAGAACCCAATCTCCAATTGGAAAGCAATGGTCAAAAAAGTGAGGGAAGCATACCTACTTGCAGATTATGAAATCCAACAATATAGGAGGTGTAGACTAGGCTTTTGAGGATACCTGTATCTGTTTTGAAACGCTCAAATCAATCAAACATTAAGATTTTTAATCTAACATGAAATCAATCCAAAACAAGGAAACTCTAAGCTAAGCCACCTCAGATTGAGCTAAAATAGGTGCACTCGAGCACTATTTGATTTGCTCTTGCTTAAGGGGATGTGGGTGTTCTCTCTAAGAACTTGGAGCACACTCTAATGCATTTTAGGATGGATTGAGATCCATGAAAACCTCATAAATGGCACAACACAGGTATAGAACACCTGAATTGCCCCTAAGGCCTCAAGGATCCAAATGATGCTGAAATGAAGATTAAGCTACATGATGTTTATGCTAATATTGATTTTAAACCAAATAGAGATGTGATATGATGCCATGCTTATGAAAAACAATGGAAGAAACTAGGTTAATCCATTAAATCTATGTTAAGATGTGTTTTAAGAAAGCTTGAAAATGATGAAAAACTAATAATTAGTATTGATTATGCTAAGTGTAGAGCTAAATGAGCATGATAACAATGCTTGAAATAAAAGATGAATGAATGCTCTTAGAAATGAGGGTATTTATAGGATTTCCTAAGGGGAAATGAGTGGCCAGGATTAAAATCCTTAAGAGAGGCCAAGATTCATTCAAAGGGGAGCACATGGATTGTGCTAGTTCAGGGCCACCTCCTTGTGACAAGTGTCACAAGGGCATTGGGTTGAAAGATGGGAGGGATGTGCACAATTTGGGAAATGTGCCTAAGGTCAAAGGGTGTAAGAAAAGGGTGAGGGGATTCTTAAATGCATCATAAATGCATGTAAGAGGGATAAGGAGGCTTTAAATGCATTTAATGCATGTAAGAAAAGTTTCTAGAAGTTTGTTGACTTTGGGTTAAGCTTAGGAGTTGGCTAACCTTGGTTAGGGAATGTGACAAGGTTAGGGGGGGGATTAGGATTAGGATTAGAACTTTCTAGAAGAGTCTAGAATTTCCTTAGGATAAACATAGATTTTAGGAAATAAATAAAGATTTATTTATTTCCATGGTTTAGGTTTGAGAATATTTATTAAAAATGAATTTAATAAATATGAGGATTAAATATTTAATCTTAATTAAATATTGTGAGTTGGGATTAGGGTTAGGAAATGAGGGGATTAGCCTTTAATCAAAATTAAAGAAGGATTAGAAGATTCTAGAAGAGGTTAGTGGTCTTAAGGAAATTGGCCAAGTTTTGGGCAAAAAATAAATAAATTATTTATTTTAGGATTTTTGGTCAATTTATTAATTAAATAATTAATAAATAGGGGAATAATGTTTAAATAAGATTTAAACATTTTGGGGAGGGATTTCTTAATTAAATATTTTTAATTAAGATAAAGGGATTTAATGGCATAAAAATAAATAAATAAATAAATTAATTAATGATGATGTCATCAGGGATTTTTTAGAAAATAAAAATACTTTATTTTCTAAAGGATTTTTAGGTGTCTACAGGAGGAGATTGAACCTCAGACAAAAGGAGATGGATGTAGCTACCTAAACTAAAGAGTTTCATAAGTTGAGCTTAAGATCCAAGATCAAAGAAGAAGAAAGTATCAAAGTGGCAAGGTACCTAAGTGGTTTGAAATGGAGCATAGCAGAGGAGATGAGTTTGTTCACTCCCACCACAGTACTTGGATGTCAACATATGGCAAAAAAGTTTGAAGATAAACAAAGAAGAAAGCAAGAACCTAATTCAAAGAACAGGGAAAGAGGTAGAGACTCTAGAGGGGGTCAAAGAGGAGGTTCTAGTGGAAGAGGTGGTGACTCAAGAAGCCAAGGAGAGAGAAAAATTTTGGAACAAAGTTCAGAAATCAGTACAAGAGGATCTTTTGGTAGAGGAAGAGGTTCTCAAGGAAATAGAGGAAGAGGTGTAGGAAGAAGTAGCTCCTACTTTTCCACAATGAAATGCTATCAATGTGGACAGCTTCACTACTACATTTGGGGCCAAATTTTGACAGCCATTTGTTGGATTTGCAACACTCATTTGTCAGAATTTCGACACATGAGTCCATCACCATTTTTGCATAGAAGATTGTGACAGAAGACCTACCTGTCAGTTTACCGACACCTTCTCACGTCGAAAAGTTGCAAATCACAACAGCTTCAAAATGACATTTCCTCTGGTTCATCCATCAGAATTCTGATAACAAGATCTATTGGAAATATACAATCTTTGTCAGAACTGATTGTCGAACCATATTCATTTTGATGTTTCAACTGTTGGAATACCGATAGTCAGCATCATATTCTGACAGGTCTACCTGTCGGTGATATGGCCTCATTATCGAAAGTTCT
Source organism: Chamaecyparis obtusa (assembly GCA_027943335.1). NCBI lineage: Eukaryota > Viridiplantae > Streptophyta > Pinopsida > Cupressales > Cupressaceae > Chamaecyparis > Chamaecyparis obtusa. The sequence goes on along the minus strand of BSBK01003050.1, from coordinate 2,487,429 downwards.
GTCGAAAAAGTTCTCTTTACGACACTTAAACTGTCAGAATAGCAACAATTATGCACTATTTTTTGATAGGTTTTCCTGTTGAATGTATAGCATTACTGTCGCACTAAATGTCAAAAATTATTTTTTTCTGACATTTTGTCTATCGAATGCATAGCGCTTCTGTCGGAATTAATTATGAATTGTCAAAAAACTGATGGATAGGCACATTAAAATTAACACAGCTCAAGAGACCATCATAGGTTGTCTCTTTCTTTGGTCTATATTATTGACAGAATGTTTTACCTTTCATTAGCTCATCAAATTTAGGGATTTGAAAGAATTTAATAGAATATTTTCATGACAACGTATATTATTTAAGTTGACGTTGCATGAATTTATCTACTTCGCGCACTTGTAGACTATGAGGACGGTGATAAAGAAGCATTGCCATGGGAGGAGATGCTTCTTTATCGCCGTCTTCATAGTATACAAGTGCGCGAAGTAGATAAATTCATGCAACGTCAACTTAAATAATATACGTTGTCATGAAAATATTCTATTAAATTCTTTCAAATCCCTAGATTTGATGAGCTAATGAAAGGTAAAACATTCTGTCAATAATATAGATTGAAGAAAGAGACAACCTATGATGGTCTCTTGAGTTATGTTATCTTTAGTCCTAGCTACTTGTCGATCGTCGAGAATAATCACCGCCTTGCATTTATGTACACTACAGAAATTGATCACAATCTCGCAAAAACATTTTACACTTGTACATCTCATCAATATTGGAGGCCTAAAGTAATTTTTTACGATCACTAGCACATTTCATGCATGGATGAGAAAACACTATCCAAAGTTTCTAGATAACCATTTTTGAGAAGAGGAATGAGTGGAGGCCAAAGAAGGGATAATTGTGAAGGTTTTATAGATGTAGGTTACTGAATCATCATCTTTGCACTGGTACTCAATCTGGCCTCCACTCCATATACATCTTCTCAGAATCTAAAAACTCTCCATCATTGATTCTCATCATTTTTTTAGCATCTCCATGGACTAAGACCTTAAATTATTGAGCTTCTCTTTGTTTCGAGAATAGTTTAACATTCTCTACTTAACAGGGCCAACCACGTGAAGGTGGAAGCTCATCTAGCCCCTCCTAGGAGCCTCTTATGACCCTTTACGACATTTTAAGACCTCTAAGATGTATTCTTAGGGATTGTAAACGATCGTAAAGGGTCATAAGGGGTCCTGGGACACAACAGCTAAGAAACATAAATGTAGGCATCATAGTCACAATTTTTTGGAGACAACATAATTGAGTGGTTTTTTGAGATGATGCAAAGTAGTGGTTGCTTTGCATCATCTGGGAATAGCCATCAATTATGTTGTCTCCAAAAAATTGTGACCATGATGCCTACATTTATGTTTCTCAGCTGTTGTGATATGTACATCACAGTCTGTCATTGTTGCAACAACAGAGCCTATATTCCACAACAAAAAGGAAGACATCTTTTTAGCCTAGGTCTCGATCCTACCCCAATTGTTGAAGGATCCAGGGCCAGGCTTGAAAGATGTCTTCCCATTCTATCTACAACATTGTGTCCATCCATGATCTCAGGAACATCATTGTCTTTCCACTCTTCATTTGCCAAAATATATCACTTCTTCAAGCTTGCAGAGTAATCTTATTAATAAAAGAACTCTTGTCAACATTAGGGTACCCACAGATCAAAATAGTTGATGTTATTGGTGCTTGTGCTCAAGGATATCGATTCACTATTTTGAAATGGCCAAATCATTTTTATTTCAATTGTAGAGAAAAAGGAGTGGGAGAAAATGAGTGGGTGAAAGCTGATCGAGAGTGAGAGAAGGCATTGCATTTTATTTGATCATAAATGCTCTCTAAAATGACCAATCATGTTTTCTATTTGATTCCTTTTGGTGTTTTTATTTCCCATATTCAGTAGATAAAAATCATGGTGGCAGCCACTTAGCCATCTTTTTGATGTTCCAGGTATTTTACAAAGATACAGGTATGTGGATTTATCGTTCAATTACTTACAATTATTGGCCAAATGCAAATATTTTGTCACGTTGCAAGGGCAAGATATCAGTTTGGTGTTTTTGGTTTATGTTAAAAGTTGATTTGGTAAAATCCTCAAAAAACACACTACATGTCCTAAAATGTAAAGAAGTTGAATGTTAAATGTAAGATATATATCTCATCCATAGTAATCAAAAGAAAGGACATGAAACTTATAAGGAGATTTACCAAACCAAAAATATAAGCGAATAGGAAACATGGATTGGTACCTTATGAATTGGTTTTTGAGGTGCACAATCTTCATCAATCTCCTCAAAACAAGACCCCTCATGAAAAATGCATTTAACACAAAAAACAAATCTACAAAACTGAACCAATGGCATGTTTAGAACAAAGAAATAGATTGATAATAATATGCTGAAAATTCTATTATGTTTAATACACGCAAAAGCATCAGTCCCAACAATTCTTAAACATACTTTATCTGATATGATAATAACATGCTAATTAAACTGATAAAGGTGTTATCTACATTTAATCTGCCAATTACTAATTACACAAAAAATAAATTTACAAAACTGAACCAATGACATGTTCTTCGTATGTGATTTCTTCATCTTTCGAGCCTCTGGCATCATGTTCGACTGCAAATTTCTAATGCATTGCATTTTATTTGATCATGAATGCTCTTTGAAATGACCACATTCTACTGGTGTCATGCACTAGCCTGTGCTTTATCTCCATTATTTGATGTTATTGGTGCTTGTGCTCAAGGATATCGATTCACTATTTTCAAATGTTTGGATCATTTTGGTCGTGACTGTTCCTCTAGTACACAGTCAGGAAATGTAACTATCTAATGATTATATGTAATGTTGAATGGATTAAATGCTTTATTCTTGGTAGAAGTGAATGGAAGGAATAGTGTTGGTGTTAGGTTTCATTTATTATTGAATTCAATGGTTTCCAAGATGTGTTGAGGAGTTTGCTCCTTGTTTAATGTTAACTGTTCTTGCACAATCCACTCATACAACAGTGAAATGTTATGTGATTGACAATTTCATACAATTGGTCCTTTGGCGTGTATTAAATACAATCCAGTCACTTATTGAATGCTTTGGAGACTACTAGTTTGACTGTCCATGCGTTACCAGTGATTGAGATTCATTAAAGGATACAAAACCCTTCATTTTGGGGTTATTGTGTGTGGATTCAAATGTAGGTTTGATTTGGTTAATGTTTAGAAGAGATCAATAAAGTATTTAAAGACAATCTTACATGTTTGGAGAGGTTTGAGAGGCACTTATAATGACTGTACCCTCACAAACAATGACATAGAATGGTTTTACTAAGTTTTCTTTCTCTATTTTGAGGTCTCCTTTCTCTGTCATAGGGGTACAGTCAAAGGGTTCATTGACAAAATGATCCTTTGAATGGTTACTATGAATATGAATGATTTTATATAGCATATTGCTCATTTTACTTGAAGTTTGGAATAGCTTGTGCAAGGGTGAAAGTAGTTTTGGTCGTGACTGTTCCTCTACACAGTCAAAAAATGTAACTGTCTAATGATTATATGTAATATTGAATGGATTAAATGCTCTATTCTTGATAGAAGTGAATGGAGTTTCCAAGATGTGTTGAGGAGTTTTCTCCTTGTTTAATGTTAACTGTTCATACACAATCCACAAATACAACAGTGAAGTTACAAAATTGAACCAATGACATGTTTACAACAAAGAAATAGAATGATAATAATATGCTGAAAATTCTATATATTCTGTTTAATACATGCCAAAGGACTAGTCCCAATAATTCTTAAACATACTAGTTATCTGATATGATCAATTGTTAATAAAGGTCTAATTCTGTAGACTGCTAGCACGAAGGAAGATTTGACCTAGCCAAATTTTCCTTTTACCATACAAAAAAAAAGTGTGATAACTATGTCTACTCCAACCTTAATTGTTTAAGAATTCATCATATCAAATAAAGTATGTTTAAGAATTGTTGGGAGTTCTATTAGACCTTTGTTGTAAACATGTCAGTGGTTTTCAAATGTTTGGATTCACGTTTGTTGATATTACTGGCATATATGTTTAATGACACCATTGTATATTGCTGTCACTGAAATGACCACATTCTACTAATATCGTGCCCTAGCCTATGCTTTAACTCCATTAATTGATGTTATTGGTGCTTGTGCTCAAGGATATCCATTTTTTTGAAATGTTGACTATGGTTATCAAATGGATAGCCCGTGAGCTTCTAGCCAGGCATCATTTGTATTGATAGCTTAGGGAATCAAATGTATTATATCATTGATAGTTGAGACTTTTTAAAAAGGAAATAGGACAAAGAATGATTTTGATTTAGTTTCTCTATTTTGATCTCTAAGTGGCTTACAACCCTAGAGAAGTATATGCAGATTTACAAATGCAGTTGCAGGATACATAGCAACCGATAATTCACAAGAAATCCATGCATCCAATTTGAATAGAAATTAATACAAAGAAATAGGGTCCTCCAATGGCCCAATCATCCAAACCTTGACTGTCCCCTCAACCAGTGACCCTTCAAAACTGGGTTATCATGCAATCAGTGAATGATCCTTCATTCTCCTGGTCTGCCCTGCATCCAAACATATTGGAAATACACAATACAATGATAACAAGTCTTTCACAATCCCCCTTCCCTCAAGGGACACTATCAACCATCCCTTCCACATAGCATTTCACTATTGTATGAGTGGATTGTGCAGGAACAATTAACATTAAACAAGGAGCAAACTCCTCAACACATCTTTGTTGTAAACATGCCACTGGTTCAGTTTTGTAAATTTGTTTTTTTGTGTTAAATGCATTTAAATGGAACATTAAGCATAGTAATAATATGCTTAATCTATTAGTAATTGTAGATTAAATGCCCATAACACCTTTATCAATTTAGCATGTTATTATAAGATACTAAAGAAGACCTACTATTTGTCAGAGAAATCTTCACTGTCCCCCACAATGAAGACAATGAAGATTGACCTCCTGCCCCACAACAAAGAACATTGTAATAAGAATAAGATATAATATAGTGTTAGAATAAACTTTGAACAAAGACATGTAATGCTTAAGTTAATGATCTAAAAAGTTGCAAATATAATAATTGAAAAAGAAGATAGTGCCAAGAAACATTTTCACAAATATGAAACATGAGAAAAAGTAATAACATTAACAATGCCAAGATTCACAGCATTAAATTTCACCTGCGGATGAGTTTCTGCAGTGGGTTGCCCAACATCAAAAATATGTTGAGTTGCATTTGAGCTGCAACTAAGAGTATCATGTGGAACAGACCCTAAACTTTGAAAGCATTCTCCAACTTGGCAATTCAAAATTCAATCTAGGCAAGCATCAGTAAGTGAAATAAATTATAGACATCAACATCATTATCATCATAATCATTAGAAATAAAATTTAAAGACATATTTTGGATAGTACTATGTTTCTTGAAAGTTTTTGTGATGCTTCTAAACTTTAAAGACATATTTTATGGCTTAATGATAACATAGATTAGTGTTTTGTTTTCTAATGGAATGTTGTTGATCATTCATGGTCTTGAAGAAACTTTTGATTGTTTTGATTCTCAAGTCTTGACATTGTTTCTCAATGTGATATAGACTGAACACAAGATGGTTAAGTTGGTCCTCTCTTTCTGTTTAATCATTTGTCTTCTTCATGGTGTAAGTGTTCATTAATATTCATTAATGGCGGGTGGTGATTCCTTGGTAATAAAGGCATTGATAACATTCATAATCGTATAGCTCTTTACTTGATCTAGTCACATCATCAACATCGAGGTCAGTTTGTCTGGCCTCAGCCTCAACCTCAACCTACTCATTAACAATGGCCTCTACACTCTCTACAGTTGCAATACAAATTGTTACATTAATCCAAACACCAATTGCAATTAAATTTGTATTACTAAATCAATAAATTTAAGATGTTTACTTGAATTACTGTGACGCACATCCTCATTGTCATCAACATGCACAGGTTGTGTACGACAAGAATCGACAGGCTCCAAAGTTTCTAGATAACCATTTTTGAGAAGAAGAAAAAGTGGAGGCCAAAGAAGGGATAATTGTGAAGGTTTTCTAGATGTAGGTTACTGAATCATCATCTCTTGTTAATATATTTCAGATTCTACTCTGGAATGAACAAACTATAGAGATCTAACACAACTAAACATAGAATAAAGTAAACAAGAAGGGATAGAAGATACCCAGATATCAACCAAGTATACTCCAGTCTATATGCCTCCAACTATACTAACCAAGGTGCTGAGGAGAACCTGATTAGTACCTTAGTGTTAGTGTATTGAGGAAGGGTCCAGTCCTAACAGAGACTTCCAACCGTAATCAACTTGCAGTTAACATTGCCAATAACTACTGGTTGTATGGATCAGATCATAATCTGATCTTTATTCATGCTCAAACTTGTTCTTATCTATTAGCCGAAGCTACTTATCTTTCACACCAATATATGCTGATCTAAGTTTTCTTAAGGCAGAGAATCAAGGTTTTGGGGGAGGGAAGCATGTTATGTTTTTGGTGCTTCTCTCCCTAGAATCCAACACCATATATATATGAATTGAATTATCTTCAAGAGGGCCAACTTGGTCTTATTAAATATATTTAATGTTAAAGCCAAGAGGCCGACCTTGGGCCCTTAACTAATTCAACCAACACATATATATATAAATGAAATAATAATCTCCTTATTATTATAAATCACACAAGGGTATTTATTTGATCAGTTTGATCTTGGCTGAAAGGCTATAATTATTAACACTCTGCACTGGTACTCAATCTGGCCTCCACTCCATATACGTCTTCTCAGAATCTAAAAACTCTCCATCATTGATTCCTATCATTTTTTCAGCATCTCGATGGACTGAGACCTTAAATTATTGAGCTTCTCTTTGTTTTGAGAATAGTTAAACATTATCTACTTAACAGGGCCAACCACATGAAGGTGGAAGCTCATCTGGATCCTCCTAGGAGCCTCTTATGACCCTTTACGACATTTTAAGACCTCTAAGATGTATTCTTAGGGATCGTAAATGGTCGTAAAGGGTCATAAGGGGTCCTAGGACACAACAACTGAGAAACATAATTGTAGGCATCGTGGTCATAATTTTTTTGGAGACAACGTAATTGAGTTGTATACCCAGATGGTGGAGAGCAACTCCTGCACCTCCAATTCCAAGTTGACTACATCTGTTGCTCATGAATACAAGGTCCTCCAGCAGATGTATTCAACTTGGAATTGGGGGTGCAGAAGTTGCTCTACACCACTTGGGTACACAACTCAATTACGTTGTCTCCAAAAGATTGTGACTATGATGCCTACAATTATGTTTCTTAGCTATTGTGAAATCTACATTTATGTTTCTCAGTTGTCATGTTTATGTGCATGTTTTTTATGTATTTTGGATAGTAAGTCTAATTTAATTTGTCCGTGGAGTAAGACCTTAAATCATGTAATGAGGACGCTTAGAACACTAGTATATGCAAATTTCATTATTTAATAATAAAAATCTATTAAAATGTTTATACCTTCTCCCATTTGCTAGTGTAATTCCTCTTTGAGTATCCCCTTTCTCCTTTGCATCCAAAATGAACTCATTCCAATCCCTCACTAGAATAAAGGGATGATGCTCAAACTTTAGCAAGACTTCATACACACAACATTCATAGATTATGTTCAATGCATTATTTACATTCGTAAATCAATGTTGCGTACAAATCTACGGATGGTGCATGTTACAAAGTCACGCTCAAGCTTGAAAATGATAGTCAATCCATAGTCAAGGTCAAGGAACAAATGGAATAACCAAGAAAACACTATACGTTAAATCATGTGATTGATAGCAGATTGGGGCTCACCTGAGCCATAAACATGAAGAATTATTCTAAAAAAAGATGTAAACCATATATATGCGCACTTGAGGCAAAGAGAAGTTACGTCATATCCATATTAAAATATTAGTTACAATATGAAAATACTAAACTAACTAATTCTTGAGTTCATCTCTGCATATGATCGCAACAAAGATATGCGATTACAATACAGAGAAGGCATCGTAAAAATATAATTTTGGAATTTGCCCTAGCCTGACACGTTTTGCACTCAAATCCTTCATCGCGGATAAGTGGAGATGGGCGGATAGATGCAGATGAGTTGTCATCGACTCAACTAAAGTATCCGCAACCATTATTTCCCTGTGATGCCTAGTCTACATTAGTTCTTATATTATAATGAATAGTATTTATAGTAGAAACATTAAATATATACACATCAGCAACCTTTTTTCCTATTTGGGCAGCACCAAAATTGTCATCCAGGGTTGTTTGGTGTCCATGAAGTCTTCAACACACACTGCCCACCACCACATCGACAGTTTGGCACATTGGCAAGAGTCATCGAGCCTATATATCAATAATGCACCACACCATCATTACTACATTTATTATTTTTATATGATTATTTTTATATGATTATTTTTATATGAAATACACCAAGGAGTACCATCAGAAATATTAACCATTTACAATAATGAAAAGTAAACCTAAATCAAATAGCTCATTTTTTTATTAGCATGTGTAGTCTCTGTGTATATGAAAAATGAAAGAAATATGAAGCTGAAATAAAATAGTGAACAAAATAGTATTCGATCCACATAGACTGAATGAAATATACCATCAAAAGAAGGTGACAAAATCCTATCATGAAGCACAGACATAGGAAATAAAAAAGGGACAAAAGACAAGAAATAAGAAAAATCATTACGACTATAGAAAAATCATTTATACTACAATAAAAAAAAGAAACACTCTTTGTCAACAATTTTCAAAATCATTAGGACTATAGAAAAATAATTAAGACTATACAAAATCAAATTTTAGAAATGGATGGTTCTGATGCTTTTCCATTACAAAAATTGAGCATTCATCATTTGGTATTGTATACTCCATTTAAGTATGTCAACAATGTTCAAAATCCTGTCACCAAGCACAGACAAGAAATAAGAAAAATCATTAGGACTATAGAAAAATCAAGTTCTATAAATGGATGGTTCTGATATTGCTTTGCCATTACAACAATTGAGCATTCATCATTTGGTACTTCTTGGTGTATTCCATTTAAGTTTTTCAGTTGTTGTGTTTATGTGCATGTTCTTTATGTGTTTGGCTTCTCTCCCTCACAAGGGATGCATCGATAGGTAATTGATTTGAAAGCATAATGATTTGACAATCTTTTTTCAGGATAGGTGTAATCATCCCGCCAACCTTAATTAGAAACATTTGTGATATATGTTAAGTACTTATAATTAGTATGCCCAAAAAATAGAGACTTAGTAGTAAAAGCATGTCCTTTGGTTTACTAGTTTACTTATAATCAGTATGTCCTTTGGTTTACTAGTTTAATCTAGTTTAAGAATGGTTTGTTTCATGTTTGAATGTACCATTGAATGAAGCTTGGCTATATTAAGTACAATCTTAAGACTCATGACTCTTCAAATTCTCTTGTTTCCTTCAGACCTCCAAACATGTGTACTTTTAGTAGCCCTCCAACAAATGGACTTGTGATGATTTTCACAATAGTACATGTGTAGGAGAACTCCTAAAAGTAGTGCTTAAGCAAATCTGAATGTTCATCACTTGTGAATATAAGAGTTGATCATAGAAGGTATATGCTATTGGGTAAGCTCCCAATAGCGCTCAGGTAAATATGCATGTTCATCACCTGTGCATATGAAGTGGCTCTAATGGAAGATACAATCACTAAATTCTGCATACTCCTTATTTTGTTTTGCATTGATATTGTCAGACATGGTCTTTCTTGAATGGAATGACTCATTACTTGTACATTGACTAGAATGTTGGTGGAAGAAGGATGATTTGTTTGCAACCATTTTTTCAACTCTAATTTTCTCAACACGAAGGGACATTTATCATAGCCATAGAAACATGATTATTTTAAAATGAAATACACCAAGGAGTACCATCAGAAATATTGACTATTTACAATCATGAATAGTTAACCTTAATCAAATAGCTCATTTTTTTATCAGCATGTGTACTCTCTATGTATATGAAAAATGAATGAAATATCAAGTTGAAATAAAACAGTGAATAAAAATTCAAATTCAAGGCCTAATTTATCAAGAGAAACAGACATTAGGATGAAAGAAAAATCATTAAGAGTATAGAAAAATCATTAGGACTATAGAAAAATCATTAAGACTAGAAAATCAAGTTCTAGAAAAATCATTAAGAGTACTATAGAAAAATCATTAGGACTATAGAAAAATCATTAAGACTACAGAATCAAGTTCTAGAAAAATCATTATGACTATAGAAAAATCATTTAGACTATAAAATCAAGTTCTAGAAATGGACGGTTCTGATGCTTTGCCATTACAACAATTGAGCATTCATCATTTGGTACTTCTTGGTGTATTCCATTTAAGTTTTTTAGCTGTCATGTTTATGTGCATGTTCTTTATGTGTTTGGCTTCTCTCCCTCGCAAGGGATATGTTGTTAGGTAATTGATTTGAAAGCATAATGATTTGACTATTCCAAGTTATGTTTTTAATCCTTTGAAGTTTCTCATGATCCTGATGTAAGTTGATTGGATTAAGCAATTTGGGGATCCAATAGGACTTTAGGGGAGTTCAATAAATGTTTTGGAAGACTTAGAGGAACTATTAGCATGACTGTTCCTTCATCTACAACAAGTTAGACTGAATTTGCTAAGTTTTTCCTTTGTTTTGAAGTGTATTTTGTAATCTATTTCCTTTCCATGGACCCAAAGACCTAGGACCCATGGAAAAAGGATACTAATAATGTATTATACAACTCTAATGTTTTTGATTTGTAGATATTTGAGAAAGTAAAGAGAACATTGGCTATGTTTAATGTTAACTGTTCCTGCACAATCCACTCATACAACAGTGAAATGCTATGTGATTGACAATTTCATACAACTGGTCCTTTGGCGTGTATTAAATAGAATAGAATTTTTAGCATATTATTATCATTCTATTTCTTTGTTGTAAACATGTCATTGGTTCAGTTTTAATCTACTAGTGTTGTGCCCTAGCCCATGCTTTATCTCCATTATTTGATGTTATTCACTGTTTTGAAATGTTGACTGTGGTTATCAAATGGAAAAAATAGAAAAAAAAAATCGTACATGAATTTTTTTTTACAAAACTGAACCAATGGCATGTTTACAACAAAGAAATAGAATTATAATAATATGCTAAAAATTCTATTTTGTTTAATACACGTCAAAGGACCAGTTGTATGAAATTATCAATCACATAACATTTCACTGTTGTATGAGTGGATTGTGCAGGAACAGTTAACATTAAACAAGGAGCAAACTCCTCAACACATCTTGGAAACCATTGAATTCAATAATAAATGAAACCTAACACCAACACTATTCCTTCCATTCACTTCTACCAAGAATTCTAGCACAAGCACAAGCTATTCCAAACTTCAAGTACAAGCTATTCCAAACTTCAAGTAAAATGAGAAATATGCTATATCAAATCATTCATATTCATAGTAACCATTCAAAGGATCATTTTGTCAATGAACCCTCTGACTGTACCCCTACGACAGAGAAAGGAAACCTCAAAATAGAGAAAGGAAACTTAGTAAAACTAGTCTATGCCACTATTTGTGAGGGTACAATCATGATAAGTTCCTCTCAAACCTCTCCAAACATGTAAGATTGTCTTTAAATACTTTATTGATCTCTTCTAAACATTAACCAAATCAAACCTACATTTGAATCCACACACAGTAACCCTAAAATGAAGGGTTTTGTATCCTTTAATGAATCTCAGACACTGGTACCGCATGGATAGTCAAACCAGTAGTCTCTAAAGCATTCAATAAGTGACTAGATTGTATTTAATACACACCAAAGGACTAGTTGTATGAAATTGTCAATCACATAGCATTCCACTATTGTATGAGTGGATTGTGCAGGAACAGTTAACATTAAACAAGGAGAAAACTCCTCAACACATCTTGGAAACCATTGAATTCAACAATAAATGAAACCTAACACCAACACTATTCCTTCCATTCACTTCTACCAAGAATAAAGCATTTAATCCATTCAACATTACATATAATCATTAAACAGTTACATTTTCTGATTGTGTAGAGGAACAGTCACGACCAAAATGACCAAAACTACTTTCACCCTTGCACAAGCTATTCCAAAATTCAAGTAAAATGAGAAATATGCTATATCAAATCATTCATATTCATAGTAACCATTCAAAGGATCATTTTGTCAATGAACCCTTTGACTGTACCCCTGCGGCAGAGAAAGGAAACCTCAAAATAGAGAAAGGAAACTTAGTAAAACTAGTCTATGCCGCTGTTTGTGAGGGTACAGTCATGATAAGTACCTCTTAAACCTCTCCAAACATGTAAGAATGTCTTCAAATACTTCATTGACCTCTTCTAAACATTAACGCATGGACAGTCAAACCAATAGTCTCCAAAGCATTCAATAAGTGAATATGAATGTTTGAAAACTTTCCTCTCAACTTCCCCAACCACTCCTAATCAGTTAGAGGGATTAGTTGAGTGTTTAGACACTAAAACTTCTTAAACATACTTTATTTGATATGATGAATTGTAATATCAACAAATGTGAATCCAAACATTTGAAAATAATGAATCGATATCCTTGAGCACAAGCACCAATAACATCAAATAATGGAGATAAAGCACGGGATAGGGCACACAACCAGTAGAATGTGGTCATTTTAGTGAGCATTCATGATCAAATAAAATGCAATGCATTTGAAATTTGTGGTCGAATATGATGCCAGAGGCTCGAAAGACATTGCCCGTCAAAGATACCAATCGAAGATGAAGAAATCACATACCTTCTCTCACACTCAGCTTGCACGAAGGAAGATTTGATAGCCAAATCTTCCTTGTACCAGACGAAGAACATGCCATTGGTTTAGTTTATCATGTTATTATCATATCAAATAAAGTATGTTTAAGAATTGTTGGTAAGGATAGGAATAGTGGAGATTCTAGAAATATCCCTCTAACCGATTAGGAGTGGTTGGGGAAGTTTAGAGGAAAGTTTTCAAACATTCATATTCACTTATTGAATGCTTTGGAGACTACTGGTTTGACTTTCCATGTGTTACCAGTGATTGAGATTCATTAAAGGATACAAAACCCTTCATTTTGGGTTATTGTGTGTGGATTCATCCGCTTTAGCCAGGAAGATCAAGAAGATGGGGCAAGAGGACATTGTGGTAGAAGAAGTATTTAAAGAAGCAACAAGAAGCAATAGAAAAGTTTTTAGGAGTTTGGAACAACATTTTAGAATCCATGAATGGTATGGGTAAGGTGACCTTCATTCTTGGCCGTGACTTCAATGAAACATTGGATATGGCTGATAAGAAGAAGGGTCACTTGTTGATAGTGTTCCTTGAGGGAAGGGGGATTGTGAAAGACTTGTTATCATTGTATTGTATATTTCCAATATGTTTGGATGTAGGGTAGACCAAGAGAATGAAGGATCACTCACTGATTGCATGATAACCTAGTTTTGAAGGGTCACTAGTTGAGGGGATAGTCAAGGTCTGGATGTTGATAGTAATTCATTGAGGGAAGGGGGATTGTAACAGACTTGTTATCATTGTATTGTGTATTTCCAATATGTTTGGATGCAGGGCAGACCAGGAGAATGAAGGATCACTCACTAATTGCATGATAACCCAATTTTGAAGGGTCACTGGTTGAGGGGACAGTCAAGGTCTGGATGTTGATAGTGTTCCTTGAGGGAAGGGGGATTGTGAAAGGCTTGTTATCATTGTATTGTGTATTTCCAATATGTTTGGATGCAGGGCAAACTAGGAGAATGAATGATCACTCACTGATTGCATGATAACCCAATTTTGAAGGATCACTAGAAGAGGGGGGAATGAAGGATCACTCACTAATTTCATGATAACCCCACCAAGCATTCTTTCCTTTAAGTTTCCATAATATCTCAAAATATGATCATTATTCTTTACTTTCTTCTATGTGCTATTCTTTCTATGGTTTTGTTATCTCAAATATATATCAAAAACATTGTAGATGTGCATATAAAAGTAAAATATTGTCTTTCAATTGTTCCACATTGAAGCATTTCCTCTTGGGAGTATTATCTTCGTTTGTACAATATCTGTCAAAAATGGTTCCCATATTTCTTCAAGATCTATTTTAATCTTTATACTACAATTTTGATTAGATTTGACCAATAGTTGATTTCATTGGTATTTTATAGCATATACTCCTAATGTGAAATGTGGAGAGAAAGAAAGAGACACACTAGGTATGAATTACATGATATACCCATCATCACTTAGCACTTAAATAATAAATTATGGACAGGGAACAACCCCCTAACTTCTGGATGTTTGTTTCATGTTGGCCTCTTATTATATGCAAAGGTAGGCCTATCTTAGGCTAACAACCATAGTGTAGGGGCCATAAATTATGGATCCCAAAATAGTGCACACTTGTATTAAATTAGGTTCACTATACTACAAGGGAATGGAAACCATGCAATAGTGCCTCATGGGGATGGAAGCAACCCTTCACCAAGAAGATGATTGTGTCTGCAATATTTACTAGAGGCAAAGAACATAATTTGGTTCCAACAATTACTCCTAGAAGATAATGGCACCCACAAAACACTTGGAAAAGATAGAACTCACTATATCTTTTATCACTCTTTTAAAGCTGGTACAATAAATCTCAAAGATTGATCAATGAATTCTTGAACACAAAGAACCATTGACAGTTATGATTCATGTGTACAATAGCCAACAACCAGTTGTTCCAATCATGGTGTCCAATAATTATGTTAGAAAAAGCATCTACAAATCCCTTACACAACCATAATAGATTCAAACCATGAACCGTAAGAACCTAACAATGGGACTAAGAAAGATACAGCCTAAACAAATCTTGATCATATTCCACCCTAATGTAAGGCCCAAGAAGTAACTCTATCTTAAAGCTACACATTCCTCTAGATGAAGCTCAAAGGTCAGGTAGTTGAAGCATAGAAATACTTGAATAAATATAGGAATAATTTGATGTACAATCATTTGCTAGCTTGGTTTGTGGGTTTTCCACATAATATTTTCCCTTTAACCACATTTATAGTTTGAGAAAATCAGAAAAAATTGTTTCAGATTTATATTATCCTTTTGAACTAGCACACTACCATCAAAATGCATAATCATTGGTCATATCAAGAAAATTCCTATTGATTAGTAAGATATCCTTATAAAAATTTGATGCATGGATTTCTTGTGAATTATCGACTACTATGTATCCTGCAACTATGAAAGGAATAGTGTTGGTGTTAGGTTTCATTTATTATTGAATTCAATGGTTTCTAAGATGTGTTGAGGAGTTTTCTCCTTGTTTAATGTTAATTGTTCCTGCACAATCCACTCATAAAACAGTGAAATGCTATGTGGAAGGGATGGTTGATAGTGTTCCTTGGGGGAAGGGGAATTGTGAAAGACTTGTTATCATTGTATTGTGTATTTCCAATATGTTTGGATGTAAGGCAGACCAGGAGAATAAAGGATCACTCACTGATTGCATGATAACCCAGTTTTGGAGGGTCACTCATTGAGGGGACAGTCAAGGTCCAGATGATTGGGCCATTGGAGGACCCTAGTTCTTTGTATTAATTGCTATTCAAATTGGATGCATGGATTTCTTGTGAATTGTCGGCTGTTATGTATCTTGCAACTGGATCCGTAAATCTGCATATACTTCTCTAGGGTTGTAAGCCACTTAGGGATCAAAATAGAGAACTAAATAAAAATCATTCTTTGTCCTATTTCATTTTAACTAAGTCCCAACTATCAATGATACAATACATTTGATGCCCTAAGCTATCAATACAAATGGCACCTAGCTAGAAGCTCACGGGCTGTCCATTTGATAACCATAGTCAACATTTCAAAAAAATGGATATCCTTGAGCACAAGCACCAATAACATCAAATAATGGAGTTAAAGCACGGGTTAGGGCATGACACCAGTAGAATGTAGTCATTTTAGTGACAACAATATACAATGGTGTCATTAAACACATATGCCAGTAATATCAACAAACGTGAATCCAAACATTTGAATATAGTGAATCAATATCCTTGAACACAAGCACCAATAACATCAAATAATAGAGATATAGCACTGGCTAGGGCACGACACCAGTAGAATGTTGTTATTTTAGTGACAAAAATATACAATGGCATCATTAAACACATATGCCAGTAATATCAACAAACGTGAATCCAAACATTTGAATACAGTGAATCGATATCCTGAGCACAAGCACCAATAACATCAAATAATAGAGATATAGCACTAGCTAGGGCATGATGCTAGTAGAATGCGGTCATTTTAGAGAGAAACTCCCTCAACAATAAAATGAAATGCATTTGAATATGATGCCAGAGGCTCAAAAGATGAAGAAATCACATACCTTCTCCCGTGCTCCAAATGAAATAAAAATGATGAGGCCGTTTCACTTTTTTTAAAAATGTATACCCTAAATCTGTCAGAGTTCCGATGGTCAATTAAACACCCATCATAATACCGACATCATTGGGGCCTATTACAAAAAAAAAACACCAAATTCATAAGAAAAGTTACCCATCGAAAACTTTATCGAAATTTGGCCCCAAATGTAGTAGTGCTTGGACACCCTGCCTATAGGTGTCCTGAGAAGCCATCAAACTCAAGCAATGAAAAGAGGGTAGCCTATACCCAAGAAGACAACAACAGATCATGTACCAATGAGGTTAGCAAACTAGAATCAGAAATGGGTGAAAACTTAATGTTTAGAAGAGTACTCATAAGGCAGCCTAACCAAGGTGAACCCAAGCAGAGGAGAGCTCTTTTTAGAGTTAGATGCAAGATACAAGGCAAAGTTTGCAAAGTTATAGTGGATTCAAGGTCCACTGATAATATCATAGCAGTGGAGGAACAAAGAAGCTCAAACTCACAAAGGTTCCCGATGCAAATCCCTACAAGGTGACTTGGTTGAATCAAGAGCAGAGTGTGCTAGTAAATGAGCAGACATAGGTGGAGTTTTCAATTGGAGGCTATAAGGACAAAGTGCTTTGTGATATCCTGCCCATGGATGCATGCCATCTCTTATTGGGAAGACCCTGGCAATTTGATAGGAAGGTGATCTATGATGGAGAGGAGAACTCCATTTCTTTCAAGAAAGATGGAAGAACATTCAAGATGCAATCCATAATAGAGAATGAAGAAGGTACTTCCAAGACACCTAGTGTGTTTCTTAGCAGTGGTAAGGAGTTCCTACATGCACTACATGATGAGGAGACAATAGGATGTGCTATCATGGTGAAGCCAAAGGAGGATGACAAGAAGTTGCAGTTGGAGACACCTCTAGAAGTGCAGCAAATGTTGGAAGAATTCAGAGATATTGTGAGTGATGGAACCCCTACAACATTACCTCCAAGAAGGGCCATAAGTCATCAAATAGACTTTGTACCCAGTGCATCTCTACCTAACAAAGCAGCCTACAAGCTTACCCCTAATCAAAATAAGGAAGTGGCAAGACAAGTGCAAGAGCTATTGGATCAAGGACTGATTAAGAAGAGTATTAGTACATGTGCAGTCCTAGTGGTCTTGGCATCCAAGAAAGGAGGAAAATGGAGGCTTTGCATAGATTCAAGGGCTATCAAAAAAATCACTATCGGGTATAGGTTCCCAATTCCAAGAATAGAAGATTTGATGGATTTCTTAGGAGGTGCTATGTATTTCACTAAGCTGGATCTAAAAAGTGGTTATCACCAAATTAGAATCAAGGAGGGTGATGAATGGAAGATTGCTTTTAAAACCACAGATGGTTTGTATGAATGGCTTGTGATGCCATTTGGGCTTACCAATGCCCCAAGCACCTTCATGAGGTTAATGAATGAGGTCTTGAAGGACTTCACAGGCAGATTTGTAGTGGTGTATCTAGATGATATACTCATCTATAGAAAAACAAAAGCAAAGCACCTTGGGCATTTGAAGTTGGTCATGAAGAGACTCCATGAAGAGCACTTAGCCATCAACCTAGAAAAGTGTGAGTTTATGCAGCAGGAGTTGGTTTACTTGGGATTTGTGGTGTCCAAGGGTACTTTGAAAATGGACCCAAGCAAGGTGGAGGCAATCTTGAATTGGCCTACCCCTAAAACAGGTACTGAAGTTAGAAGTTTTCACGGGTTAGCACAATTTTATAGAAAGTTTATGAGAAACTTCAGTAAGATTTGTGCACCAGTGCTAGACACCATCAAGGGAGGACTGAAAACCAAGTTCAAGTGGACTGAGGTAGCTGAGAAAGCATTTCACACATTGAAGCAAGAGGTAGCTACCAAACCTATTTTACTCTTACCTACTTTTGATAAATTGTTCACCATTGAATGTGATGCAAGTGGTGTAGTAGTAGGGGGTGTATTGAGTCAAGAAGGAAGGCATGTGGCATTCTTTAGTGAAAAAATCAATGAGGCAAAGAAGAATTATTCAGCTTATGACTTGGAGTTGTAGGCATTGGTACAATCTCTCAAGAAGTGGAGGCATTACCTCTTGCCAAAAGAATTTGTTGTATTTACTGATAATCAGGCTTTAAGCTATATAAACACTCAAGAGAAGCTTAGCAATAGGAATTTGAAGTGGATGGAGTATCTCCAATCCTTTACCTTCATAATCAAACACAAGAAGGGGCAGCTCAACAAGGTAGCAGATGCCTTAAGTAGAAAGCTTTTGACTGTCCAAGAAGTATAGCTACAAAGCATTGGAATAATAGGTTTTAAAGACTTATATGAGAAGGATGAAGACTTCTCACAAGCCTACAAGGTGTGCCAAGAGTTTGAGAACCATTTCCATGGTGAGTTTGTAGATTATACCCTACAAAATGGATTTTTGTTCAAAGGTAATCAGTTATGTGTACCTAGGGGATCCATGAGGGAAAATCTGATTCAAGAGAAGCATAATGGCAGTCTAAGTGGACATTTTGTCATAAATAAAACATTGGAGTTGGTGCAAAGATACTATTTTTTGCCTAAGATAGCAAGGGATGTGAGAAGATATGTAGAGTAATGTGGAGTGTGTCAAAGAGCCAAAGGAGGTTTAAGCAATGTAGGACTCTATCAACCTTTACCAATTCCAAATAGGCCTTGGGAGTGTGTGAGCATGGATTTTGTGGTTGGACTCCCTAAAACCAAATCAGGTATGGATAGCATCTATGTTGTAGTAGACAAGTTCTCTAAAATGAGTCATTTCATTCCATGCAGAACTACTCATGATGCAAGCTATGTAGCACATCTCTTCTTCAAGGAGATAGTTAGGATTCATGGACTCCCTCTGAGTATTGTGTCTGATAGAGATAGCAAGTTCATGGGTCATTTTTGGCAAACCTTATGGAAAAGTTTGGGAACTAATCTCTCTTTCAGTTTAGCATACCATCCTCAAACTGATGGCCAAACTAAAGTCATAAATAGAGTGCTTGGCAAATTGCTAAGGTGTTTGACAAAGGAGTATGGGAAAACTTGGGATCTTGTTATATCTTAGGCTGAATATGCTTACAATGACAGTGTAAATAGGACCATAGGAAGATGTCCTTTTGAGATAGTATATGGAAGACACCCTAGAGGAGTGTGTGAGTTGAGGGATTTAGGTTCTATGGAGTTGAAGAGTGGACAAGCTGAAGATTTCACTCAAACCATCAAGGAGGTTCAAGAGAAGTTGAAGAAAACCATCATGGAGTCCACTCATAAACTCAAAGCTAAAGTGGATGAAAAGAGGAAAGAAGTATAGTTTCAGATTGGGGACTATGTCATGGTCCATCTGAACAAAGCTAGGATGCAGAAGGGCATGCCCACCAAGCTGCAAATGAGGAGAGTAGGCCCATGTCAGATTCTAGCCAAATATGGAGAGAATGCCTACAAAGTGGACTTGCCATCAGACTTAGCCATATCACCGGTGTTTAATGTTGCAGACCTGGTCATGTTCAAAGGAGATATCAGTCAGCAAGGTATGAATTCACCAAAGGTGCTACAAGACATAGACACCAAAGCAATGCCCAAGACGAAGCCAGCCAAAGCAGAGAAGATCTTAGAATCTAGAGTGAAGAAGACTACTAGACATCAAGTTTACATGGAACATCTAATCAAATGGATGGATCAGCCTGAATCTGAAGCCACCTGGATTGAGGAAGGATAATTCAAGAAGTTTGGAGTTGACCTAGCTCTTCTTGACCCCAAAGTGCCTTAGTTTGTGCTAAGGGGGAGTATGGTGCAGGAGCACCCTTCTAAGGGCTCCCACCATCTATTTTTGTTGTGATTGAACTTATTCAATGAAGCTTGTAAGTAGAAATAAGAGTTTTAGTGCTCACTTATGTGTGAAGGCCTAGTGGAGGTCTTGGTTTTGTAGTGTGTCCTTCTTAATTTGCTGTACAGTGACTCAGGGTAGGTTTTCATCCTGAGATCACTTCTTTTCTAGAGTGGTCTAAGTCTTAGAATAGGGATTAGGAGATTTTTATACAATAGACTTATGGAAAAGACCTTAGTATAGTCTTAGGAGTTTGGATGAGCAAAAAGTTGCTCGAGCAAGAAAAATTGCTCTAAAAGTTGCTAGCAACTTTTCCAATTAAAGAGCTAAACCTTACCAAGATGGTTAAAAACCATAACTCAACTCTACTCCCATGGAAAAGACTATATCTGACATGACAAACCCTAATTCAAGGGTTGGATATCATTTTGTGTATGGTTAATGTATGGAGGAACCAGACTGTGTATGAAAAACTAGTGTGTAATAGTCAGTTTAATGGCATAAGTGTTGAATTAATGAGTTGCAAGTGATATCTTAGATTGTGTGATAGTGTTTAGTTTCATTTTTCTTCATTTCTTAGTATTTAGACTAGGTTTGATTTCATTTGTTTGTATATACTGTGTTTGATTACTCTGTCAGTCCACTGTCCAGTTGGAAGGGACTTATGATGTAGGGCCTGTAGCTCCTATCCCCACCATGGAAACACCATGGATCTTTGGGATAAGGTAGTATAGACCCTACCCTATAAATATGTGCAAGCATGGCCCAAGTTAGCAGGTGCAAGCAATTGTTTGAGCCAGCCCTAGGTGAGTTTAGCAGAGACCGGCTAGGAGCAGTCAACAAAGAAAGAACTCTAGCAGACAGAGGAGTGGGTTTCAAGACTAGCCCTTTGGAGGGAGTCTAGTGCCATGTATGAAGGTTAAATGGTGTGAAGGAGAGAGCCTCAAAAATCTAGTAGAGGTGCTATTGCATTCAAGTTAGCTCTGTAACCCTGAGAGGTCTAAAAGCCCTAAAAACCCTCAGTTTTGGTAAAAGCACCGTACAGACAGATGGAGGCCCAAGACCCCAAAAATATTTGAGGGCTATGCATTTGTGATGAAGTTCCTTTAGAATAGGAATTTTGATTTTGTGCAGAAAGAGACTAAAAGTCCTACAAATCCAGAGATAGGCCTAATTGGGGCTCTTCTAGTAGCCTTGATTTCCAAAGGAACCCTGCAATCGGGTATCAACCCAACCTCATAAACACCATGGAGATGATCCAAATGCCTTAAAAACTCCCTGAAACTCATCAGTTTCTCTGTTAGATCTTGGAAGGTGTTTGAACCCTAAAAGACCCTTATAAGCCTATGTAAGGGATGGTGCTTGGAAGCAGTGTTTGGAAAGGTGCAATATGAAGCAGCTACACTTGGTGGTCAGGTTAGGCTAGGTCAGGGGATCCTTGATAAGAGGGGATTCCTATAGACCATAATAGGTGTTTGGAGAACACTAGGATCCTAGTAGAGGATCAGAGGCATAGACTAGCTAGTCTATCCTAACCTCCCCATCATATATAGCTTCAGGAAACAAGAGGCGCCTGTTTACCAGGTTTTCACGATCTTGGTAGAGATTCTATTTTTGCTACCATGACGCCTATTTACCAGGTTTTCATCAATGGCACATTTTTTCTTCTTTTTCAATTTTTTTGTACTTTTCTCTTTTTTTTTAAATTTTTTTTGTATTTTTGAATATTTCATTTTTTTGTATTTTGTATTTTTGACTTTTTTTTGTATTTTTTTAAATTTTCTATTTTTTAAATTATTATCAAGGTGCCTATTTACCAAGTTTTCATCAGGATAATAGATACATCAAAGCGCATGTTTACCAAGTTTTCACTAAGATCATTTTTTTTAGGACATTTTGCAATTTTTAGGATTTTTGACAATATACCATTTTTTGGATTTTTTTCAAGATCAATAAGTATGTAGATGAGCACACAAAGAATGCCTCAGCTGTAGAACCGCTTCAGGTGTAGAGCATTGATCGACTCTTTGAGCTATTCTCCTTCAGTAGTAGATAGTTGATATGTGCCAAACCTAAATGTTGTGGTGATAACATACGACCGAAGCCAGTTCAGTTCAAATTTCCCTTTCTAGACCCACTGCTGTTGATTTTTGGGGTTTTCTCTCAGGATGAGATCACCCAATTGGAATTCCCTTTGTTTGAATTTCTTATTGTAGGCTTTAGACATCCTCTTTTGGTATGCTCAAAGATAATTGAATGCCACCTTCCGATGTTCATCCAGTAATTCTAGCTCTTGAAGCTGGGATATTCTATTTTCTTCATCAGTGATGAGGCCCCTCAGAGAGACTCGTAACGTAGGAATTTTGACCTCAATAGGCAATACTATATTTGCTCCATAAACCAAGGAAAAGGGCATGGCCCCCATTGGTGTTTGAATACTTTTTCTATAGGCCCATAAAGCTGGATTAATCTGGAGGTGCCAATCTCTACCAGATTTATGAACTATTTTGTGCAAGATTTTGAGAATTGTCTTATTAGAAGCTTCTGGTTATCCATTACCCTGGGGATAATAGATAGATGACCAATGCTGAATGATCTTGAATTTGGTGCATAATTCTCTTAGGTCCTTGTTCTTGAAATGTACCCTGTTGTTAGTGATAATGGATGAGGATACACCATATCTATAGATGATATAGGTTAGTATAAATATAGCCACAGACTTGCCATCAGCTATAGCTAGAGGCACTGCCTCAACCCACTTAGTAAAATAGTCTGTAGCTATGATGATAAAATTATGTCCTCTTGAAGAAGAAGGATGTTTCTGACCCACCAAGTCAAAGGCCCATTGCTGGAATAAAGGAATAAGCTCTTTAGCAGGAGCATGAATCAGATTTCCATGAAATTGGAACTATTTAAAAGTCTTGGCATATTGAACAGCTTCTTTCTCCATATCTAGCCAGTAATAACCAGCTCTAATAAACTTACGGGCTAATGTCAAACCACTCGAATGAGACCCACAAATGCCTTCATGTATCTCAGCTAACACATGTTTGGACTCATCGGGTTCTAGACACCTAAGGAGGGTACCATCTAAACCCTGTCTATACAAGTCATTTGCTATGATGACATACCGTGAAGCATTACGATTTAGGTGACACTTTTCATTTTGGGTATAGGTGTCTGGAATGATTTGGTCATGGAGGTAAGAATAGATATGGTGGTAGTGAGATGAATCATGTCTAATGATTGAACATATCATCCTAGATTCAGGAATGTCATAGGCTGGGTAGTGTAATGCCTCCACCAGGAATTCATGTCTAAAGTTGTTTTCTGGCATCTGTAACATTAAGGCAAGAGTGGCCATAGCATCGGCTACTTTATTGTCTTCCATTGGGATTTGTTGGAAAGAAATGTGTGCAAAATACTATTTGAGATCATCCACCATTCATTTGTAAGGCACTAGCTTGTCATCTTTTGTTTGATAGATATCATTAACTTGGTTGATGACTAACTGAGAGTCTCCAAAGACCTTAAGCTCATCCACACACCATTCAATGACTATCTTCATACCATTGATGAGAGCTTCATATTCAGCAATGTTGTTTGTGTAGGGAAACAACATTTTATAAGCTTTGGGCAATGAGTATCTTTGAGGTGTTATAAATAGAATGCCTGCACCTGATCCTTGCTGAGTGAATGATCCATCAAAGAACATGCTCCAAGCCTGATGTGTGAGAAGCATGATGGATTCAGCTACGAATTCAATGTTTAAAGGCTAGTGATCTTTTAGAGGAGCTTCTACCAAATGATCAGCAATTGCTTGTCCTTTAATAGCTTTTCTTTCCACACTCAATATCAAATTCACTGAGTATCATAACCCATTTTGCTAGTCTACCCATGAGGGAAGCCTTGCTTAGTAAGTACTTTAGTGGATCAATTTTTGAAATAAGCCTTGTAGTGTGAGTGAGCATATAATGCTGCAACTTGTGTGAAGCAAACACTACTACTAGATAAGCTTTTTCAATGACAGAATAGTTCATTTCATAAGAAACCAATGTTCTGCTGATATAATAAATGGCTCTCTCTTTGTTGTTCTTATCTTCTTGAGGTAGGAGAGCACCCAAAGATGTGTTTGTGGCTGAGATGTATAGTATGAGTAGCTTCCCATGAATAGGGGGCATCAATATAGGTGGATTAGCAAGATATTATTTAATTTGAGTGAGTCCTCTATCACATTCTTCATTCCATTCATAAGTCACACCCTTATGCAAAGTTTTAGTGAACGGTTGTGACTTGTTAGCCAACTATGAAATGAAGCACCTGATAGATTATAGCCTTCCCTATAGTCCTCTCATCTAATTGATGTTTTTAGGTGGAGGCATGTCCATAATAGCTTGAACTTTTTCAGGATTAACTTCTATACCTTTAGTTGAAATGATGTAACCCAAGAGTTTCCCAGAAGTGACACCGAATGCACATTTTTTGGGATTAAGTCTGAGACTAAATTGTTCCATGCGGTCAAGTATGGGACCCAAATATGTAAGATGAGTTTTCCACTACATGATTTTGGCTAAAGTGTCATCTACATAATATTCCATTGTTTTATGCATCATATCATGGAAAATGGCAGTGACAACTCTCTGATATGTTGCTCCAGCATTCTTAAGCCCAAAGGGCATGACATTCCAGTAGAAGGTGCCCCAGGAACACATGAAAGTGATCTTTTCTTGATCTTCTGGCATAATTTTTATTTGATTATAGCCATAAAATCCATCCATCAAGGAATACATCTTGTATCCTGCTGTCATATCCACTATCATGTCAATATTAGGCAATGAGAAGTCATCTTTTGGACATGCCTTATTTAGATCCCTAAAGTTTGTGCACACACGAATGGATCTATCATGTTTGGTGATTGGAACAATATTTGAAATCCACTTTGCATAGTCAATAGTCCTTATGAAACCAGTGTTAAGAAGCTTTTCTAGCTCTACTTTGACTAAAAGTGCCACGTGTGGATGCATCTTTTGAAGCTTCTGTTTAACAAGTTTAATACCTGGTGCAATGGATAGATGGTGCATGATTAGATTGGGGTCCAATCCAGGCATGTCAGAGTAATTCCATGCAAAGTTTATTTTCTTGCTTTGAAAGAAGCTAGTGAACTCTTCCTTTTCTTTTGCAAATAATGACTGTGCTAGATGAATAATTTGTGGAGTAGCCTTTGTACCCAAATTCACTGGTTGTGTTAGCTCAATCAATACTGATGATCTCTCCTAAAAGTGGCTTGGAAGCGTATCAAGTATCTCATCCTTGGGCACCTCAGAGAGGTTTTCACCCTTAGATACGTCTTTTATTTTTACTATTTTTGGCTTTGATACTACCACAATGTGGTTTTCACCATCAGAGCATCTATTTTTTCTTCGTTTAATTTTTTGACTAAGATACTTGATATCTACCTCTATCATGCTGACACTGCCTTCACTGGTGGAGGACATTATAGGTTCAATAGCATGGAGGTAACCAGCTAGAGTGTAATCATTCTAGAACATTAGGAATTCATTAGATGAGGAAGGGAATTCTATTTTATCATCTTGTGATTTTTGAGTGAGAGAGAAGTAGTGATTGGTTCAATTATGTTCATGGTATAACCATCAAAAGTGTAGATGAGCAAGTCAAGACCTAAAGTGATCTTGTCCAAAGGAGCGTTCAAATCCCTATGAGACCCCACATCAAAAGTAGAGGATAAGTTAACACAGATGGCATCTAATTCGTGTGACCTAACACTAGACCCTTCAACTACTTTGAGAAGGTTTTCATAGGTATGCACCATGTCTATATCTTTATCATAAGTAGCATCAGACAAAGAGTCAAAATCATACTCATGTGAGTCATTACTTGATGTGGGAATTCCATTAGCACTGGCTATATCATCTAACTCATCTTTATCTCTTGCAGCATTAATGGCTTGTTGAAGTTGATCTTTTTCAAACTACTCTTGGAAAGGTGGGGGTATGTACCATTCACCTTGAGAATCAGACTCGCCATTTGTATTTCTCTCCATTGGTCATATGCGAGTCGATGCACCAAAGTGGTCTCATCAGAATCACTATCAATCTCTATTAGGTGGACAGGTATGACAGGCTCATCAGGTTCTACAAAGAGTGCAACAAATTCTAGAGGAATTGGATACGGAAAGGTGTCTTCATCAGAGCTGGCCTCTGGATTTATCTCTGGAGTAGTATCTTCAAATTCTGGTTCAGGTTCAGGTTTTGGCACAAATTTGTTTATCCCTAAATGAAAGGGGATCTTTTTGAAGCCTAAGCTAGTAGTATCCTTTGTGCGGTGACCTGTAGCTTCAATGGGTTTTAGCAAACCATTATCATTCCTTCCTATAGGACCACTCCCTTTATAGCCAAAGCGCTTCATGATCTTGAAGGCCTCATTGTATGGCTCTTGTTCTAAGTATGGAGGAGGAGTAGTCATTTTAGATCTTTCTTTCCCTTTATAGATCCAAGCCATGATAGCTCTTTCTTCATCCTCATCCTCTAAAGGTGTAGAGGCCCGTACAAAGGTGCCATCATAAACTATTTGAGGAGAGTCAGCAAAAGGTTTGTTACTCTCAGAAGGTCTCCCATAAGAGCGTGGAGACAGAGGGAGAGAAACCAGTGATAGCACAAGTTCAATTTGATATTATCCCATGCCTGTATCCTTAAGTTTTAGAGTTTGTTCCATTTATTTGAGCTTAGCATCATAGAACTCAATGGACTCTCTATTAGCTAGAACAAAGCCATCTGTAGATTGCGCAAGGGTATTGCAAGAATAATTGCTATTAGTAGGCACAGTGACTTCCACTCCATGGAATGGAAAATTGATGCATTGATGGTATGTAGATGAAACAACTTGCATCTCATGAATCCATGGCGTACCCAGCAAGATGTTGTAGGCAAGAGGAATGTCAAGAACTTGAAAAGTAACATCTCTCTCAACAAGTCCTATGTGGATAGGTAGTACAACTAAGCCTTGGGATTTGCATTCCTCTTCATCATAAGCTTTGATTTTAATATTTTTTTGGGAATCTATAAAATCCTCATCATAACCTAGCTGAGTAAGCAACTTAGTAGAACAAATATTGAGACCAGGGCCATTGTCTATGTACACTTGGTGGACATGCTTAGGACCTATCATGACTTCTATATGAAAGGGAGCATTATGCAGATGGCTCAAAGAGTGATCATCTTCTTCAGAGAAGGACAAATAATGAGCGAGGTCAAATGACCCACCATAGATTGGAACCAGTCGAGATTGAGATCTTTGGGGATGCTTGCCTTGATGAGGGCTTTATCTGGAATCTGCCTGTGAGCAGGCGAGATCTTCAACAACTCAAAAATGGTAATCTGAATGTTGGTTCACTGGAGTTGATCTAAGATGCTATAACTAGCTGAGCTAGATGTAGGGACTGATTTTGTGTTATTTTTGGCAAGGCCAACAATAGTCTTATCCATGGTTTATTTCAGAGTAGATACAGGAGGATCGAGACTTTTCAAAATAATCCTTCCGCATGATCGAGTAACAACATTGGCACAATCTTGAGGTTGTTCAAGTTTAGATGAACGAGATGCGGAACTATGCAAGATGAAAGGAGTCTTAGGTTTGGGAGCATCACCACTCCCCTTAATAGTAATCACATCGCAATACTCAACCTCAATAGGTTCGATCATACTAATGACATTGTCATCATTAGTGTATGTGTAATTGACCTTAGCATTGGTATTCTTAGTGTTTGAAGATTCACCTTTCTCGTGGGGAGGAAAGGGATCTTTAAATGCCTGATGGTCTAAATTCTTGTTATGGCCATCCATAACAACATCACCACTATCAATCAAATCTTGGACCTTATGTTTTAGCTGAAGACAAGTAGAAGTCTTGTGACCCTTATTCTAGTGATAGTCATAGTATGCGTTGTCATTCCACCAATGAGGTCATGGTTGTGGGTCATAGAGACACTTTTCCAAAGGAGAAAGTATCTGATTCTACACAAGATTTTTATAGACCACATCAGGCGGTTCTCCCAAGGAAGTGAATTCACGCTTGGGTCGAGATGCCCAAGGTTTGTTCCTAGAAAACCTTGAAGGTTGCTAGTTTTCTGTCACAGGATTTTCAATGGCTTTAATCGCCTGTATGCTAGAAGAGAGATTGAAAATAGACTTAGTAGGCTTTGGGGTCACATTGTCGACCACTCCATCATTCACAATGTCTCTATTCTTGTTGACAAACTTCCCCTTATCTTTGTTTGAAGTTGAAGATCCTTGTTTGTTGTCTTTGTTCAAAGTCAATTCCCCTTTCTTGATCATATAGGCCTCTATTCGCACCGCTTGTTTAATCATGCTATGAAAGGTTAAGGGACCTTGTAATTGCACTTGGTATCCAAAGTTTGGGACAAGATTTTCCAAGAAAATGTCGAGTCTCTCGAACTCTGGTAGCTTGTGAGGACACCTTGTACATAATTGTCTCCACCTAATTTGGAGAAATGTTAGAAAAGATTCTCCTTGTCGCTGTTTCAAATTGCAAAGATCCCAGATGTTGAACGGATGCTAAATATTATGTGAGTAATGTTGGAGAAATAGATTAGCCATTTCATCAAAATTCTTAATGCCAGTGGGCAATTGAGAAAACCACTCCATAGCTGGTCCACCCAAGCTACAAGGAAATAGGTGCATAAGATATGTTTGATCATGTATGAATTCCATGGATAAAGTGCCAAACTCCCTTAAGTGATCTTGGGGATCGGTAGTACCCAAGTATTTTTCATATTTAGGGAGCTCTACACCTTTGGGAAAAGGTGGCATGTGAAGACTCCTATCAAAGGGGAAAGGACAAATGCTTTCCATTGTGAATTATTGTGCAGGTTTGTCCTTATTCTTCACAAGTTGGCTAATTTGATCTTGCATGTCTCAGACCATCTTTTGCAACTTAGTAGTCTCAATTTATTCTTCTTTGGCCATAAGTGTTTCAACTTGATAATCAGAGGGTAATTTAGCCCCTTGTTTGGCCAGCTTAAGAAAGTATTTTTCCTTCTCCTCTAGAAGGAGGATCTCCATCATCTTGATAAGACCTTTGTTTTCTTTCGCAACATCTATGTCATTTTGAGTTATTGTGTCATCACCATCATTGCCAAGAATCTCATAAATGCTTGGGACTTGATCTTGACTCTAATCATAAGGAGGAGGATGATAGTGATATGCTGGTTGACCACCTTGAGCTTTGTTTTGAGCTTGGTGCTGATTTTGATCATTTTGGGATTGATCATAATGTTTCTCATTTTGAGGTTGAGCATGACATTGGTCATTGGAAGATTGACCATGATGCTGATTGTTTTGAGATTGATCATAAGTTTGACTATATTTGCCTAGTTGGAAGTCAAACGAATCTCCCATCTTGTCATAGGACTATGCAGCAAATGAAGACTCAATAAAATGGTATGAACAATGCCGAAAGGGCACAACTAAGGTAAATTTTGGTGCATAAACAAGATCAAGAGGGTCAACAGGTTCAAATGAGTCGATATCATCAACATGATCGATAGGTTCAATGATAGGACTAGTCCGAGGAAGTGGTCTTCCAAAGTTATGAAAGAATGAGTTGTTTTGGAAGAATGAGTTGTCCTGCTCTTGAAATGAGAAACTAGGTTATGCTTGAAACAATGGATTAAAAAACTCTTGGAATACTAGAGGTGATTGAGACAAGCTATCTTTCAAAGTAATCAATGAAGAACTTAAGGATCTCTCACAATGTTCAGATTGCACAATAGGTTCGGGACAACTTGTTTCCTGATTATGAGGTTTACCTCTACCTTGACCAGTATTACGAATGGGGTAAGTGTTGCCACTTCTAGTCATGATAATCATAGACAAAGATGCAATGAGAGAAGACTTAGGATAATGCTAAAACTCTATCTCTAGGAATAACGAAAAAGGAGATAAAGGCTAGAACAACCAAGATGTGAGATGCACTTGGCACAAATCATCAAGAGTATGGCTAGAACAACCAAGATAAGACTATCATGACATGAGGTACGAAAGAAAAAAGAGATAAGATAAAAAAAGGAGAGACAAAATGAGTCAAAGAAATAATCAATTAGTTTGCAACTCGAGACACTCAATTTTAGATAGTGAACGATAGGTAAATAGGCAAACAGACCTCAGACAAAATCAGATCAGGTAAAAAAATTGACTAGTCAACGGGAACAAGCTCACTATTTTTAAAATCTGGGTACAAGTTCACATGAGAAAGTACTGGGCTACATGAGAGATTGCAAAAATTCATGTGAAAGAATGAAATCTCACACGAGGAAATGCTCTGGAAAGTGAAACTTCATACGGGAAAAGATCAAAATTTGATGGTTTGACACAATTTTTGAGGTAAAAAGTTAAGTTCTGAGACACAACCTAAACTGTTCTCTAACATAATTTCTAGTTTCTGAATAGTTTAAAAGGTAGTTAAATCAACAATCTCAATTTGAAGGTTTCAAGCATTCGTGTGCAAGCATGAAGGTTTAGAACAAGCAATGGTGACATAAGAAGTAGTCACAAATAGACCTACCAAGGACAAAGAAACTTGGCAGTATCATGGGAGTCTTTGTTTAATCATGATGGACAAGTTTAAGAATCGATAAAAAACACATAGTTATCCCTACAAAAAAATGGTTAGAAGACAAAACCTTTGCCTCACTACTTATGTGCATGCTTTCACCTCACATAGCCATGTCACCCCCTAGAGGGTGCCCATGTTTTTGGTGTTTCCAAGGACTCAATAGTATATGTTTAAAGGTTACCCTTGAAGCAAGGGCCAGTGTCATATACCACCTTCAAACATCCAGGTGCATGCCTATGGTGAGAATCTATGGGAGAGATTCTTCCCCCTCCCTGTGCAAAGATTATGTCTCCTTTCAGAGGTGATCCGGGTAGGCAACTAATTAAGGAAATTTTTTAGTGGGCTTTCATTCACACAAACCTTTAGTGCCCTTGATATAGGGCTAGGGACTCACAACCACAACAACACCCAAAATTCATGCACCCCCACAAGCAGGGCTAGGAGCAGCGTCGCTCAGTACAACAGACGGAGCCTTCTCAAGATGATAGTCAAAATCAAGAGAATGAATTTAACATGGTTTTGGAGTCTTTAGACTCAACAAAACATTCTTTATTATAGTGAGGTGGAATCACTGGCGATAGGTGCATACTCACTTGGGTCGTTCTCGGAGGTTCAACTTCTGATAGGCCCTCTAAAGGTGACACAACTTGGCTTGGATTCGAGGGTCAGATTTTCTAATTCTCTCAAAGAGAGAAGAGCTTACTTCTCTACCTCTTCACCTTACCTAAACACATCAAGCATATTTGATCAGGATTAAATTGGAAAAAATACTAAAATCTAATTTTTCAAAATTTCATATGTTTTAGTAAATTACAAATTTGAGGGTCTTCGGTGCATTTCTGGCCCACAAGCTATTATCTGATCAGCCAGCTTTAGGGTGTGATCCATTTTCTATTTTTTCTTCTCTATTTGTTCCTTTAGGTACTCAATTTCCTCTTTTTGCTAATCAATTTCCTTTTTCATATTTTTCTTCTCCTCTCCCTACATAGTGTTATTGAAAACAAACTAGGTGTATAAACTAAAGAAAATGGATTGCAAAGTAGGTAGGCCAGGCTCCTCTGATTGAGTTTTCTATTTTCTCTCTATAATGCGAGCATGTTCTAGATAATCTATATACCAGGACCTTCTGAAAGGCACTATGACACTATAGGTATAGGAGTACATTGGTGACTGAGGTGATTGCAAGTCCTCATGATAGTCTTCTTGAATTGTTTGTGTACTTTCCTTAGGATTACTTTTTTGTGAGAGAGACTCATCAGGAGATGGATTACTTACATTCTATGGAGGATATGGGCAAGTTGGTTGGATTGGAGAATCTACTATGACATAGTCAACATGAGAATCTACAATAGGCATGTCTGATGGGACATCTTGACTTACTGGGGTAACTTGAGGAACTTGTCCCCTCATCCTAGAGCTTCTTCTCAAAGGGGTTTCTTTTTCTTCCACCATTTTATTTTTAGCAACTTTCTTTAGTCTCTATACTACAGGAGGTGTTGCTGCAGGAGCTGATTTCCTCTTTCTACCTTTTGAGGTCATAGGGTTCTGGGGTTCTGCTTCAGCAACCAAAGTTACTTCATCAGCCTTTTGTTTCCCTTTTCTTTGAGTTGAGGTAGGTACATTATCACTCAGGATAGGAGAAGGTTCCTTCTCTTTAACATTCTCAGGCTCTTTTTCTTGGGGTATTCCAACTAGTTCAAGGGTATTTCATTCCTTGGAACTGGTTGCTCAATAGGCTCATTTTGGGGCTGCAAGGTTTTGAACTTAACAAATTATTTCCATTCTAGAGGAGATATATCCCTAAGGGATCTTTCAACTAGAAGTTTTATTAGGGTATGATGTGAAATATAATTTGTTTTACCCTTTTGAGTTTCCTCAGCACTTATACTTAGCATGTTATACAGAAAATTCAGAACATTTACTTGAAGATTATTCTTGATAGAGCTAAGTAACTTGAAATGATGTGCATGTAAATGGGAAAATCTCCCTTCACATGTGAAATACCTTATAATGTGTGTAGCTAGCTCATTGTATGGAACATGTAGTGATATTCTCTTGCATCCTTGTTTATTTACTTCCAGTGGAGGGTCAACAGGTTGGGTGAATTGAGCTCATGCCGACCTGGCATCATGTGCATTGGGATAATGCTCCCCAATAGATGGCAAGCCCATCACCTCTGTAATGCATTCTTCCATTGCTAAACAGTCACTCCCCAAACATTTTCTTCCCCTTCTTCAAATGTATTCATGAATTCAACTGCCACTTCTTCATCAAAATCCGTTAATTTCAAGAAGTAACCAAGTCATCCATAGGCATGAAATCTGTGAACAGCTTCTACATCAATCAATAAAATGGTATGAACCACAGGTTCATGCCGTATTAGCTATCCTCCCATTATGCAGAATTATATCTTCAAATTTATTTCTCAGTCTATAATTTCACGACCTACATTTACTCTGAAACCCCAAATTCCTAAATTCCTTTGAAATTCCCTTCAATTTAGCACATAAATGCACTTCAACTTCAACTCCCTTCAATATTTGTGTAGAACTAATTTTGAAAATTGGGCAATATAAATGATAATGACACTTGACAATACAGAATTATGTTTTTAAGTGCAATTAATTCTTACACAAGTTTGATTATGTTAGCTAGAGTCACGTCAATCAGGAATCAAGAATAATCTGAGCATTTAAGTATGATACTTTGTGTAAACATTACAAGGACTTAATGACACATCACATAAGTACAAATTTAGCTGACATGCAATCTAGGTTGAAATGATAGTTACATAAAATAGTGACTTGGAAATTAATACACTTTTCTCCCCTGTACAAAAGAATGACAAGTGTCCACACTTGTCATCCTTCGCATGGGATAGAAAACTAGCGTAATGCCATAATATATAGACATATGTAGTATTAAATATAATTGTCAAAATCTATGTTTTAAAAGTGGAAATAAATTGAATTCTTGTACCTTTCATGATGTTTCCGTATGTGCTTGAAGGATGAGAATCTGTTGTGCCTTGAAATATACTGTCCCTGAATGTATTCATGTGTTGATGTGGAATTTTTTGACAGCTTAAAAAATTGAGCAAAATGGTTGACATGGAGTTTGTGAGGGTTGAAGGTAAAGAAATGAGGTGAGCTGGAAAGAGAATTTAAGAAAGTAAATGTGAAATGAGACTTCATTTGAAATGAAGTTTTATTATGGTCGTACTTGAAAGTTTCTTAGGGTGAAGCTGCAGGAAGAAGGTTGTCACATTCTACTGTAGGAGTAATTACCTTTGTTGTGGCTGATTTAGTTTCTTGGAATTGATGTAGGAACTCTACCTTGGTTTGTGGTTGATGGTATAGATGGAGTCTATGGCCATTGACCAACAATTTGAATTAGGCTGGGTCAATTGTTATTAGTTGAACAACACCATTTGCAAAAGCATGTGCTATCTCATATGGGCCAAGCCATCTTGTTTGTAATTTGCCTTATGTTTCTTGATATCTGGAATCAAACAATAGTGCTTAGTCACCTACTTGATATGACAATATGTTTTTGATATGAGAATCATGCCACTTCTTTCTTTGTTTTTGGACTATTTTTGTGTGCTCCAATGTAGATTTACGCATTTCATCCAAAGAGTTGAGATTCAGTAAGCATTCGTGCTGAGCTATAGGAAGGTCCATATTCATCTTCAAAGAAGTCCTCAATGTTTTGTGCTCAAACTCAATTGGTAGCATGGCTATTGTTCCATAGATTAGCTCAAATGGATTAAATCTAGTTGTGGTTTTCCATGTGATTCTACATGCCCATACTGCTTCTGTTAGATGGCTTCTCCAGTCTTGACAGTTGAGTTGAACTATTTTAGTGAGTACTACTTCAATTTCCCTATTGGTGACTTCTACTTGTCCATTGGCCTATGGGTGGTATGGACTGGATTTCCTATGTCTGATGCTATATTCATTCGTTAGGTCTATTATTAGATTGGATTTAAATTGTGCTCCTTGATTAGTCACTAGCTCTCTTGGTACTCCATAAAGAGTAAATATTTCTTCATATAGGAATGTTGCCACTTTGTTGTCATGGGCATGCTTCATTGCCTTCACTTCTACCTATTTTGTTACATAATCTGTGCAGACCAAGATATATGATTTTCCATTTGATGGAGGGTCTATAGGACCTATCAAATCCATTCCCCATTTATCAAATGGTGTGACAACTACTTGTGGGTTTAGAGGCATCTCATCTTATTTTTTTGGGCGATCCATCCTCTAGCATTTGTCACATTTTCTAGTGTAATTGGTTGCATCTTTGTGAAGTGTTGCCCAATAGTAGCATGTTGTTAACACTTCATTGCTATTATTTTTGCTACAAAGTGTCCTCTAGAGGGCTCATTATGGCATGAATGTAGAATGTCATAAGTCTCATCTTCTTGGACACATCTCCTCATGACCTGGTCGAGGCCAGTGTAAAATACTATCTTATCAATCCATGAGTAGAGAAAGCTCTTTTCAACTAGAAATTTCCCGTCCTTTGGAGAAAAGTGTCCAGGAATCTTGTTGGCTACAAGATAGTTTTCTATATCAGCATACCGTGGAGTCTTAATACCAATGTGGAACATATGCTCATTTGGAAATGTGTCATCTATCAATGAGGTATCTATATCTGCATGTTGTAATCTAGACAAATAGTCTGCTACTACATTGTCTCTTCTTGGCTTGTCTATTATTGTGAGATCAAATTCCTATAAAAAAAGTAACCATCTTGCTAATCTACCTGAAATGGCAGGCTTGTTCATAAGATATTTTATTGCAGCATGGTTAGTATGAACAAATATGGGGTATCCTATTACATAGTGCCAAAACTTGTTTAGAGCATAGACTACTGCTAATAGTTATTTTTCTATGATTGTGTAGTTTAACTTTGGACCATGTAGACTTTTACTAATGTAGTAAATAGAATTTCCAAGTTGTTCAGATTTCCAGCCTAGGATATCTCCTATTGCATAATAAGATGCGTCAATATGTAATGGCAAAGTCCAATCAGGGCCTTTTAGTATTGGTGCTTTTGTAAGAAGGTTCTTAAGCTGCATGAATGACTCTTCGCAAGCTGGGGTCCATGTGAATTCAGCCTCTTTTTTAAGCAAAGTGTATAGTGGACTTTCTATTTGACTAAATTTTTGAATAAAATGTCTATAGTATCCATCATGTCCTAAAAGGATCTAACCTCTTTTTTGCTTAGTAGGAGTGGGAAATGTTAAAATTACCTCTATCTTGGTTGGATCCACTTGTATTCTAGCTTTTGAGATGAAGTGTCCCAGAACAACTCCTTCCCGCATCATCATAAAACACTTCTCACTATTAAGTGACAAGTTGTGCTCTTTGCATTTGATTAGAAATTTCTCCAAATTCTTCAAGGCTTCTTCAAATGTGACTCTGAATGTAGTGAAGTCATCTATATAAATCTCCATGCAGTCATGTGAGATGTCAGCAAAGATGCTGATCATAGCCCTCTAAAATGTTGTAGGTGCATTACATAACCCAAATGGAAGAACAAAGTAGACATATGTTCCCCAAGGATATGTGAATGTTGTCTTTTCTTGGTCCTCAGGGGCAATGGTAATCTAATTGTACCCACTATAACCATCAAGAAATAAGAAGTACTTTTTGCCTACTAATGTATCTAGTAGCTGATCAATGAATGGTAATGGAAAATGGTCTCTTTTGGTTGCATTGTTAAGCTCTCTTTAATCTACACATATTATCCATTTACCCCCTTTTTTAGGCACCATCACAAGAGGTGAAACCCATTTACTATCTGAGATTGGATATATGAAACCAACATTTAACAGTTTCTCCAGTTCATTTTTTTTAATTTCTCTGAGGGATGGGTTGATCCTTCTCTATGGCTAATGTAGAGGTAAACTACCTTCATTTATGTAAATTCTATGGGTACATAGTTTTGGACTCAATCCCTTCATGTCCCCATATTCCCAAGCAAATGCCTTTTCATGTTTGCATAGGAGTTGTGTTAATAATTTCAATTGCTGTTGAGATAATTTATTGTTAACATGAAGGTTATGGCTAAGTGAGAGTTCTACAGTAGTGGTTAGCTCTAGCATTGAGGCTTCTAATATAGGGCTGGTTGATATCTCACAAGGTAACAGTTGCTGTATGATTTCAGGCTCTATTGGTAGGATAGAAATTTCATAGGTAGTCAATTGTAGAATTGAGCTTTTAGAAATGTCTCTTGCTGTAACACAATCATTTGTAAGGATACTTTGGAGGATATCATCATCTTCTCATAATTTTAGAAAATATTTTCTATGCAATATCATTAGTTGAGAAACAAAGTTTATTTCTTCTTCCTCATCTCCCAAATTTGGCCAAATAGGATTGTTTGGACCTGCTTGTGGTTGGGCTGGAGGATACAATGATAATTTCTTGATGGTTTGACCATCAGAGATGGTCATATTTCCTGATCTACAACTGATATTAGTATCTATTTTTTTTAACCATGACATTCTAAGGATTATTGGATAACCATCAAGGGTTACTTTAGGTGATAGTATCATAAAATCCGTAGGGTATTCCCAAGAGTCCAATGTGATTACTATGTCTTCAACCATACTATCTAGAGTAATCGTAGAACTATCTGCAAGTTGTACAACTGTTGGAGTTGTCCTTAATCCTTCTATACTCAACCTATGCATAGTATCCTTGGTCATGACATTTATAGCAGCACCTAGGTCTATCAAAGCATTCTTCACTGACTGGCCATTAATTATTACATCGACAACTAGGCTTCCTAGATCAGATTATTTTGGAATCACAATTTTTTCCAATATTATATCAGCCAACTGACCTATTACATGCACTATTTGGGGATCATTTTACTTTCTTCTAGGTTTCTTAAGACACGCTTCTTTGATGAATTTTCCATAGAGTGGAACATATTTGATGACTTGAAATAGTGGAATCTAGATGTGCATGTTCTTTAACTGGTTAAGGATATCAAATGGTGCCTCTTCTTGGAGTATAGGTTTATCCATCCTAAGCCTCTGAGGAAATGGAGGACTAGTTTGACTTTTGGGGTCAGTCTAGTTTGATATCATAGTTGGTAAGGTTGGACTTGGCAAAGTAACTTCTAGTTGTTGTGTTGATGCTATAGGAGTATCTGGTACTTCCATTATAATAGGTGATTCTGGTGTTGGTAGAGTAGTACCAGATCTCAACTGGATATTAGTCACGTCTAGTGCATAAGTAGGGTATTGTTGGGCTTCAATACTATAGACTAGTTACTGTTACTTATTATTAGGATTTGGCTGTGGCTGAGTTGGTAATTGTGTTGGCCATGGAGGAGAACTTGTGGCTGTAGGAGGTGGCATGAGTGTTGGTTGAGGAACTGGGGGTGGTAATGATTGATAACCAAGATTCTAATTAGGCCACTATTGAGGTCCCCTCCATTGGTTATATTGCTGCCAATTTCCCTGTGGTGGTTGCCTTTGATTTTGAGATTATGGCTATGGCCATTGAGGTTCTTGGGAGTTATACCATTGGTTCAGTTGAGTATTTGGCCAGGCATTATTCCATGCAGGTTGGAAAGAGTGTGAAGGATATTGGGAATTTTGTGTTTGTCATTGACTATTATAATTATTGAAAGATTGCAATGGGTCCTGAGGCATACCTTTTCATGGAGCCCATGGGTGACATTGTGCAATAAAGAAGACTTGCTCATCCTCTCCTTCTATCTACCTGAACTTGGTTGGAACATGGCATTTTCCAAATTTGCTACCATCTTACATCTACAGTCCTTCTTTTTCTATCTACAGTGTAGGAAGTACTCAGCCAACTTTAATTCAGCTTCTTCATGCTTCTTTTTGGCTTGCATTGTATCTAGGTGGGTGGCAACATCATTGATAATGTCTTTCTTGAAATATGACAACAAGTTTGAGATTTGCATCTTTGATATTCCAGAACTACTTCCTTTTGCAATTGTTGGACATAATCCTCTGCCCTTCTTTACTGCTGATCTCGAATAGTTCAAACAAATTTTCTTGAGATCATCCCAGGAAGATTGAGACACATCTCCTCTAGCCATAAGATCTAGTGCTTCTAGCTAGTTATCATTTACTCTAAAAAAGATGAGTTTTTGCGAGTCCTCCTGCAATGCATGTTGAGGATTCTTCTGGAGATTGTATAAGAAGCAGGAGATGTAGTCTTCTAGAGTCTCATCTTCTTTTTGTGACATTTGAAAGATGTTATCTCCTCTCAAATCAATTCCTTTGTAGTATTCTT
The DNA here is from genome assembly GCA_027943335.1 of Chamaecyparis obtusa. Taxonomy (NCBI): domain Eukaryota; kingdom Viridiplantae; phylum Streptophyta; class Pinopsida; order Cupressales; family Cupressaceae; genus Chamaecyparis; species Chamaecyparis obtusa. Next base: position 2,447,984 of record BSBK01003050.1, on the reverse strand, counting down.
TATATTTTTGCAGAAATAGGTTTCTCATCCCATCCCAGTCAGTTGTTGCATTTTCCCTTAGTCCCATGAACCATCTTAAGGCTAACTCCTTTAATGTGTTTGGAAAAAATTTGAGTTTATGACTATCTATGTTATAGTCAAAGCTTTGACAAAGAATGTCGAACTCAAATAAGAAAGTGTCAGGGTCCTCTGTTATTAGGCCATGAAACTTTGGTAACGCAAAAGTGGGGATATTTTAAAGATTAGCATTATTTCAATAAGGCTAGAAAGTGGACATGGAAATGTAGGTTGGGCCATTATTGTAGGTGTTTAGAATTGAAATTTTTGTTGAGAAATGTTTATACCTAGTGGTTTACTATTAGCATTTGGTGCACTTGGAGTGGAATGTGCAAGAAAACTGGCTAAAATCTCAGCAAAAGGCCAAAGGTCAGATGGATCAAATGGGTCTTCTACTGATGAAGTGGATGGAGGAAATTATAGACTCACATCAACAAAAGGTAATTCAGTGTCTACAAATTCTTCATTTAAATTGAGTGTTTCTCTTGTGAGAAATCTTCCATGGACATCTCTTCTTCTTCCCCTTTGATGCATACGAGTGATTAAATGAACTTGTGAAGCAAGTTCAAACTTTACAAACTATTCCTAGAAAACATGGAGCTATCTAAAATGACTCAACATGATTCTCAGCTTGACACCATCCTCGGTAATGATGCAAAAAATGAATAGCCTCATAATAGGTAATAATAATTCTGCCAAAGCTTGTCCTAGGAATAGTGTATTCAAACTAGGTATTATTTTGTTGCATTTAGATTGTCAACCTAGGGACATATACTTGAAATGGGACAACATAGTTTGTGCACTAAGCCTCTCAGAGAGTCATCTTACTTAAGGTGCAGGAAAGAAAAATGCATAGAAAGAACTAAACTATTGCTGTAGGAAGGTAAGACAAACAACTGAACAAATAAACTAATGTAAACAATTATAAATCTAACTCCATCTCATCCTACCATTCTAATGCATGTACTATGGCTATCTCTGCATATGCTACATGAACAAACACATATATAATGCTGCAGGAATAAAAAATGGATACTACTTCAAATGCGGAAAACAATTAAACTACCTTTTCTACTCTAATCTACTCCACCTTCCAAGTGGGCCCTCCTTGGTTGGCTTCGATTAGCTATGAAGACATAAGATAATTCAAATTACTCCTTCATTTCCTATATTTAGAAAAATGGATTACAATCAGAACACAGACTTTAAGAATAACTTGCTTCTCAATGCAATAGTAACATAACTATTTTGTCTAACTAGATTTCCATAGATCATCTCCCTATATATAGAGAATTGACATTTAAACATTTAGATACACTTTGACTCATTCATCCATGAAAGAAGAAGAACACATTAATCAACAATAGAAGATCATAAATATCAAACAACCATCTCAATGGAATATTAATTGTGTGAGATTTAGCATGGTCGTGCCCCCTATATTCCTTGAGACATTCATTCCTTCAATTTTGCAGGCATGACCTGTGGTTGTCTTAATGATTCTTTTTACCATGGCTGAAGACACCATCACTCCATCATTGTAATCGATTTGTTTTCTAGCTGCTCCTTAATTTTTGTAACTAATTTTTTTCCAGCAGCTCCTTCATTGTTGTAACTAATTTGTTTTCCAACTGCTCCTTCACTCTTAGCAGATTAGTAGTATATGCATACATATTCATATATTCAAATTAATCAATTTCACCCAAATATTAAGACACACATTAAAACATCTATATGAAATACTACATTATATACATATAGTATTGGCAAGGTGTGTCTACTATTTCTTACCCAAAAGTTTGAGGATCTAACTGTACTTATGGCATATATACAAACTTAAGCACTTAAAAAGTCACACAAATGTTTTAGGAATGTTTAGGAACATAGAATAAAATATCACAAAACAAAGACCAACTTTAGTCTCATCAAGGATGGTACCCACAAATGTCTGCACTATACATATAATAACCCCCCCACCCTACATGGAGACAATTCCCTGGACCGGAGAGCTGCACCAGAAGACTGGTAGGGCATTCATTTGTGCATGTTAGGAGTTCTGACCCTGTTAGGAGCCAAGTATTACAACAGGCATGTCTTGGTTAAAGGACATACCCTATTAGGAGTCTTTACAATGTGATTCCAATTAAGGAATCGACCTTGCTAAGAGTACAACCCTATTAGAGGCAATCAAAACCTATTAGGGGTGTACAATAGGTGCAACAACACTTACAATCAATCTATTGTCCTGAATACAAAGAGTTAACAAAGTATTCCTTGAAGAAAACCTCCTATTCTCCTTTCTCTTGATCTCTTCTCTTCCCCTTAGATGCCTTCATAGTTTGCATCCATCTATATCATCATTATCATCATCACACACTTTTACAAAAGTGTCAGTATACTTATAACTTGTTAGAGGTATATTACAAAATCTAGTCAGTATTACTCTAGCTAAAAATCATATTATTTAATGCACAATTGCACACTTCATTAACATCCTTAGTCGGCCTTAGATCCAAGAATGCATCCAAAATTAACTTTCCAATCACTCAAAAATCTGGCCTTAGTGATCCAATCAAATGATCATATCTCTTCGATAACTCAACATTAACATGTGTGACCTTACACATATATTCACTTGGGGCCTGCAAGCATGCAACCAAGATCACATGCTTTTATGAAGCTCTTGGAATGTTTGCTATGCATTTCTATTAGATTGGGTCACATGAATAGTCTGTGGACTTTGGCATTTTTCCTTCATCAACTGCATACAAGCATATTCATGATATCCAATATGTGTGATCATAAAAATAATAAGTGTTGCCATAAATGACAACATTCCATATATGTATGTTCTTACATGTGCATATGTGCATTATCTGACCAATTTCCAACAAGACCTATTGGAAAAATGGTCAATGCTCCCCTCAAAATTCGTGACATGGATTAACTACCTCATGTGTCTTCTATAAGTCTAGTGGGTGTATCGAGCATTAACAGGTTGATATTTTGGTGTAACAAAAACCACTACTTGTAACAAGTGGTATCAAATCTTGGTCACAAGTTCTAATCCCCTCAGGTAACACTGAGGGGGAGATTGTTGGAAAAATGGTCAACGTTCCCCTCGGGATTCATGACATGGCTTAACCACCTCCTATGTCTTCTATGAGTCTAGTGGTTTTATTGAACATTAATAGGTTGATCTTTTGGTGTAACAACAACCACTACTTGTAAAAAGACCCATGTAGTAAAATTCCATGGTGAAACAATAGGCTAAAGATCTTGTGTTGATGCACGAATTAGGTCTTTATGTTGTTGGAATGGTAAACATTTCTTAACAAATTCACAACAATCATGCTCCATAGTAGGCCAATTTTATCCCATTTGTATTATTTTCTTGGCTAGAACATATCCACTCATATGAGAACTATAGGATCCTACATGTACCTCTTTAATTTCTAGTGTATCTTCATCAGAATCTAGACATTGGGAAAGGACATCATGTTAGCCATGATGATATAGATTATCCCCTTATGATGGTAAAGAAGGAAGAATGAAGTATGAAATTTTGGAAGTCATTGTGGGAAAGGTTAGTCAAAAGAGTACCATATTTTAGGTATATGTAAGTTTTGTGGTACCAAGGTTACTAGGGACCAATGATTTTGCACACCAATTTAGTATAGGATAATTCAAAAGCAAGCTAATTAAGTTTTTCGACTAGAAATTCATAACATGTGTTGTCAAATTGTATGTCGAGAAGTGACCCTATAGTTGTCATTACATCCCCTGCTTTATTATATACTCTAGGAACTCGATCAAATATGATAGATATTATTTTTTCCTTTAGATCAGCCACCATTCTCTAGTAGGGCATAAATTTATCATCCTTAGTGTGATAATCATCATTTACCTATCGTAGACTAGTTGAGAGTCACCAAAGACTTGTATCTCTTTGATATTTCACTGGATGACAACCTTAATACCTATTATAAGGACTTCACATTTGTAAATTTTATTGGTACATGTATATTTTTTAATCTACCTTGGCATTCTGAAGGAAAATCAAGAAACTAGAGGTAGTGCATAAGTGGTAGAATGAGCAGAAATGAGAAAAACTAAAAAATCTAGTTTTTTTGTATTTTTTTATGCTTCAGAGAAGTGCATTTTTGGTGGCCTTTGGAGCATAATTTGGGGTTGAAACTATCATCCATACCTCAACATAGTATTTCGATGGCATGGTCACAAGGGAGTGAAATTAGAACTCTTAAAGATCTTTATGATGATCTGCACCATTATAAACTTTTAGCAGCGAGCTCAAAGTTATGACCCCGAAAAGTTGGGGTAGAAAAAATGGTCCAATTTTTACCAACTATGTGAGATATTTTCCTTCAAATTCCTTCATCTTTTTATGTGATATTTTTGTAGAAAGTGCTAGGCTTCAACACTGCAAATATTTTGAAGGTTCAAAGGTAGTAAAAACTCAAAAAATCCCACTAGAGCGCCACATGTCAACACTATGGTGTCTTAAATACCTCCGCTCAAGGATTCTCCCCTCCAAGTTACATCAACATGCAACATTTCCATTCCATAGTCACATCACTCAAAGGGTAGAGGGGTATACATTCTTCAAGATAAAATGCCACTTTTTAGTTAAGTGGTGAATCTCAAGATATATTTGATCTGAGTTTGCAATCGCCTCTATGCACAAAAAAGGAGGAACCACTATGAGTGGATTTGGGAATTTATTACCTCATAATGGTGAGGTAGTTACAAAAGGCACAAGTGGTGTCCATTCCATGTGCATGGAAGAACAACAATGCAGAAATTGACATGTTGATACAATTGTAGCGACCATCATGAAGAGGCTTCCACATGGAACATATACAAAACCCTTTGTGGTTGCATTTTCAAAATGTAGTTGATGGGACTTGTTCCTATAAAATACCTATGGGAACATTCTAATAGAGAGCTTGTTGGAGAGTTTAGTTACATGTAGGATTTCTATTCTAGGATTTTCTTTCATTAGTAGAACATTGTAATATAGTTATATTTGTATTCTTTTGACCCTAGTCTTGTAATCTCTACATATTTAATATAATACATATATTGGACTATGTCATGTGTTTCTTTTTCTATATGTTTCTTCTATATTGTGGATGGTTTTAAGGTTCCATGTCATTTATGAACAAGTATAGCTATCATTTGTTACTTTTTAGGCTCATATAATTCATCATAGTCTGCAAATTATTGGATCATGTCTAGTTACTCTTTCAATATTTATAATCTGGGGTTATACCATGCCATTATGTGAATGAAATTATTTTAGAGTACTTATTTTAGTGGAATAATAGGGAAATTTCAAGTGAGCCTTGGCAGTGCTTCTCACGAGAAGATATGAATTGTTTGGCCTATTTGAAGGATCTTGGACCATCATGTTCTCTTACCAACAATGAAGACTATGTGGAATCCTATGCTCATTCTTAGATTTTATGTTCTTATCATCACTAACGTGAGCTCAAAGGGTTTGGAAATCTCTGGCACATTTCCTAGGTTTTTTTAGATTCCTCCCCTTTTTTTCAAAATCCACAATAGAAGAGTTAGATTCTATAAAACCCCAAAGGTTATTTCATAGGGCATAATTTGTCCCACCCATTTGAAACTTTCATACTTCCCTCATCTAGGTGTGAGACTATATTTGGGATCAATAGTACACACATAAATTATCTTGAAGGATTTTGGAATGAAGTCTCCTTGGGGAGTGATGAAAAGAATGCCTTCCCCCTATCCTTTCTACATATGGAAACCATCAAAATATAACTTCCATTGGGATCTGGCCTTGATTGTGAAAACATACTCATCTGGAAATTGAGTAACCAGTGGATAAGCATCTACAAGAGGTAAATATACTAGATGATCCATTATTACCTATCCTTTGATTTCTTTCTTGTCTACATACTAGATATCAAACTCACTAAAAAGCATAACCCATTTTTTCATATAGGCAGTAAGAGTTGTCTTGGAGAGTAAGTACTTAAAAGGATAAATTTTGAAAATGAGTTTCACTGTGTGACTAAGCATGTAATATATGATCTTTTGGGATCAAAAGACAAAATCTAGACATGCCTTTTCTCTTGGTGTATAATTGAGCTCATAACTGACCAAGGTATAGCTGATGTAGCAAATTTCCCATTCTTTACCTTGGTCATCATGTTGGTCAAGGAGTAATCCTAATGCTACCAATGCGATTAAAATGTAAAAAATTAATGTTCATCTTGGCATGGATGGTACTAATATGGGTGGATGTTCCAATTATTCCTTTATCTTATCAAAACCTTATTAATAGGGAAAGTACCATTTGAAATTTATCTTTCCTCAAAATATGCATAAACAATTGGTACTTGTTAGCAAGTTTAGCAATGAAGTGTTTGATAAATTAAATCTTTACTTTGATAGTACATAAGTTATTTAATATTTTGGGTGGAGTCATATTCAATATATATTTGACCTTTTTACAATTCACTTTGATGTCACATTTGGATACAATGCAGCCTAGGAGCTTACCCTAATGCAACCCCGAAAACATATTTCTTGGGATTCGGTCTCATTTTATATTGTTCTACATTCTCAAAGATGCATTCTAATATGAGAGGATTCTCAACTCATGTCTTGGAATTACTCAAAAGGTGATCAACATAGTCCTCCATTATTTTGTGGTTCAAATCATGAAATATTAGTATCATGGCACACTAATAAGTGGTACTAGCATTATTGAGCTTAAATGACATTACTTAGTAATATAAAGTTCCCCATGGAGTGGGAATTTCATTCTATGTTGATCTATCTCATAAATATTGATATGGTTATATCCTAAAAAACCATCCATAAGAGAGAGAATCCCATGCCCCATTGTCAAATCTACAAAAATGTCAATATTTGGGAGTAAAAAGTCATCTTTCAAACATATTTTATTGAGGTTTGTAAAATATATACCTATTTTTATATCACTACAGGGCTTTGAGAGTGGTACCATATTATATATCTACTTAAAATAATCAATGGGTCAAATAAATTCCGCTTCTGAAAATTTCTCAAGTCTTTCTATAACAAGGAGAGCCACACGTAGATGCATCTTTCTTAGCTTCTATCTAGTTGGATTGGAATCTAGTTTAACCATAAGGTAATCCATCACAATATCATGATCAAGACTGAATATATCAACATATGTCCATGCAAAGTTGATGGACCATTTTTTCAAGAGTTTTTTAAATACCTCTAACTCATCATCAGATAGGGAAGAAACCACATGGACTATGCATGGATGTTATGTATTTCCTAGATTGAATTCATTTTTTTCATCAATGAGAATGGATGAATTTTTTATGTAGTACCGATCCATGGGAGGAAGAGGAAAATCCTCATCTTCTAGTTCCTTGGAGAGGTTTTTACTAGAAGATATGCACTTTATTTTTACTATTTTGGAGTTTGAAGGTTCCTTAGAAAGGTTTTCACCAACAACCTCTAGATTTTTTTTCTATTTTAATTTTGTGGCCAAGGATATCCTCTTCCCCTAAGTAAGCTTGAGAGTCAATATTTTATATTGTGATAGGAATATGAACTTGATAGGGTGGGAATTCAGTGACACCCATGAACTCTAAGAGTGTTGCATCACTTTGGAGTGTGTCGAGGTGTACAATAATTTGTCCCTAGTTAATAACATTGGGATGGCAAAGGGGAAAGTCTATAAAGAGGAGAGAGGTGTCAAATAAGATATACATACCAAGTAAGGAAGATGTTTCTATATTTTCATAGGATTTCTTAATGACCTCTTTAGGTATTATTCAAATTCAAAGTAGTTACTCTCTTCATTTTGAGAGGCATTAGCTAAAGTAGAGGCATCATTATAGGAGCATTAAAAATAATCCCTTGATTATCAATGTTGTGAGGAGGTTCAAGTGGTGTTATCATACCCTATTCTTCTTGCCTTAGTCCACCACCCTCTAATCCCATTGTTTTGTATCTAAGTCATGGGAAGTTGGATATTTACCTTTGAAATAACCAAGATGAGACTCATTTTCATTAGGGGGATCTTTGTAAAGCCATTGATTTATGTCCCCCTATATCACCTCATGATTTAGTTCTACCTAAGACTAGAATTTTGTAGGATCAAATTTGTTGACCATAGGATACTTATTTTTTCACTCTTTAGTTGGCTTCCCATATGAATGAGAATCAATATATATCATAATCATAGTGAAAGTTCCTTTTAGGGTGTATTCTCCATAGCTAGTGTCATTTATCTTATGATGGTAAAAGGGTGATGAAATGGAGGTCTTTTATTTTGTAGCAAAAAGTATGGTGTTAAGGTCAACATACGAGGATGATGTAGTGGTGCGAGGTGCTCCAATGTCTACCTAAGGGAAATGGTGTGAATATGGAGATGATGCCTCAAGAGAATAATAGTATTAAAATGGTTGTGCATCACCATGAATACTAATTTCATACTATTGACAAGGAAACTTGAGGAATTGGTGGAATGTGGATGGTACAACCTACATGACATGATTCCATGAGTGGAAAAGAAGTATGTTAAATGGAAGGTTTAGATGAAACACATTTTATAACCTATATTGTTAGATCCAACTAGATAGGAAGATTCATCCTACCTACTAAACTTCTTTCAACATTATCATAATATTTTAATGTGATAGTTTGAATATGCATAAGCACAATAGTGTACCTGACCTAAGTCACAAATTTTAGTGTACAAATATTTAGGATAGAACCATTATCGATCAGGAATATCTTGACTTTGAATTTCTTTATAATGACCTCAATGTTTAAGGGATGGATGTGATTAGGATCAGGAACCATTACATTAGATTTGGTAAAACTGAGGTGATATGTGGATGAGAGGTGTTCTACCATAGCTTGGAATTGGCTAGGATCAATATCACTTGGGAATCATGCCTCTTGCAACACACATGTTAGGATATCTTGTTGAATAGGAGAGGCCTTAAAAATATCCAAAATAGATATTTATGTAGGATTCTTTCCTAAATTCTCTAAGATATTATATAGGGAAGACACAAGAGTTTATGGGTTAGTTGGATTTGCAGGGCCAGGAATTATCATACAAGATAGTCTAGTACTAGTAGCACATTGTGTGTCTACCCCTTTCACTTGGATCATATTGACATGCTAATAGATTTGATAGATGAAACCTATTGGAATAATTTCTAGGTTTCTTGAGAAATGCCTTTTCTTGTCCTTATTGACATCTAGAATGTGCCCATGTCTCCTCTATTTTGTGTACCTACAAGAGTTTTCTGAATGATGTCTGAATCTTGAGATTACCATGTGCAAAAAGTGTATGCATTTCTTTGTCCTAGGTCTTGTTTTCCTTTGGTAGGGTTATATTTTGAAAATGTTCTTAATTGTGCCCTAGATCTTATGTTTTCAAGTTACTTTTTTGGGCACTTAAGTTCTCAATGTGCATGTGGTTATTCTTTTCCCTTTGAAATCTCTTAATCTCACAAAGGGCATGTCAAGTCTTATTTGATTCAAAGAATAGGCAACACAACTAAGAGTTTAACTTGTTTTTTTTTATCTCTTGATCTCCGAATGGTTGGTGGTTAGTTGAAATATCTAGAAATTCAGTGACAGAGATTTCTCCATATCTCATGATTCTTGACAGTCATCTCTAATCATTCAGTGACCCAATGCAGTGGTTATCTCCCATTCTCATAGTTTCAAGGAAAAGTTATGAAGTATTCAATGATTCAGTGGTCACCATTGATGAAAATATTGATCGATAGCTATCATTGAATCTCAAGTTAAAGGTTGCAGTTAGTGAAACATTCAACAATTCAGCACAACAGTTGTCTCTTGATCTCTTAATTTTGATGGTTAGTGAGTTAGCATTGAAGGATCTAGAGAAAAGGGGTTTTCACCTAATCTCCAATTCCAGCAGTTAAGTTAGTAAACATTCAGAAATGTGGCTTAGGGTAACTAACAATTTGTTAGTCACGTATTCTCCAGATGGTTGAGGGTTAAGGCGATTTGCTTGGCGACTTAGTGAATGAGGTGTTCTCTTAATCTCGTGATGCTGGTAGTTAATGTGAAAATATTGGGAGATCCAATGAACAAAGGCTAAAGGTAATAAGATGATGGTTATCTCCTATTCTCATAAAGTGATGGTCAAACCTTGAAATATTTGGAGATTTAGTGGTGACCATAGATGATAATAAAGATCAATGGCTGGCATTTAATCTTAGGAGAAAACCAAGGTTAAGTAAGACATCTAGCAACTTGGAGATAAAGGCTATCTCTCAATCTCTGAATGGAGCTAGGGTTAATAATAATGTCATGAGATTATAAGACTGCTTTAGTCACTGAATCTCATGACTAAACATGAGTTAAGGAAAATGTCTAGAGATTGGGAGGTGCAGTGGTCGCTGAATCTCACAATACAACTAAGGTTAAGGAAAAGATTAAGAGATCACAAGAATTATTTTAGTCACTTGTTCTTGAGATGTAACCCCAGTCAAGATGAGTATTATGAGATTCAAAGATTTGCTTCAGTTGCTAGATCTTGTGATCAAACTAAGGTTAAGGAAAGTATTTGGAGATCATGAGACACCTTCAGTTATTGAGTCTCAGAATGATGCGAGGTTAAGTTTTCATAAGAAATAAAGAAAAAGGTAGTTCTAACATGGAAAAGGTACCGTGCCAAGATGGTAAAAGTAACAAGCTAGCCAATTAGATTTCAAGTGAGAGTTTTTATTAGTTTTTGAGGGTTTTAAAGAAATAAAATAGTAATCATTGGTTTTTTCCTTTCTTTCCAAGACTTAAATGTACCCTGTCAACATCTCACATTACGACTAGCCTTGATTTGAATTTGGTGTCACATAGAAGTGAATGATGAGGTGACTTAGGGAAGATTTGTTATGATTTCCATGCATTCATTGATCAGAGATATATAGAAAAGACATTCCTGCATTTATACTTATCAGTTTTTAGAGAGCAATTGTGAAGTTAGAGCTATTGTAGTGTATAATTGCAAAGAGAAAATTTGCAGAGCCAAGCATCATTCAAAATTACAAAGATGAGTCAACCTGAGTCCAGCTGAGCCTCATCTAGTGAAGGAGAAAAGGAACAAGGAGATGAGAAGAAGGGGAAGCCCAATTTTTTTGAAGAATTTATCACATTGCTCCCAGGTTCTAATAAAAACAAGGTGAGTGATGAAGTCTTCACTAATGATATGTCAAATTGTAGGGATCCAGTTAACCCTTCCAGCTTTGGTTTTATGTTGTTCAATTATTTCTATAATAACCATTTTAGACCAATCCCAATATGCAATGCATGGACATTAGGCATGGCTAAGCTCATAGTTCCTGATGTTTTTCTAGATATTGACCTTATGTTTGAATTAGCTAGGAATTATTATCCTCTATCCAAAACAATTAGGAAAAGTGACTAATCATCCCTAGTTACTCTTGATAAGGGGGTCCTTTATGAAAGCTTTCAACTTTTACTCCTCATCATCCTCAGGGATTGACCTAAGGAAGGAGAAGGAGAAGTACACAAGCCAGGTGGAGCTTGTGAAAACCCAAATTGCCCGTCACATGCCTAGGACTGGTAAATATGTCTCCCCTCTCCCTAGCCACATGAAAGCTACCTATGAGTTTAAAGCCCTCCACTTTTACATGAAATATCTAGCATATGGACTATGTCAGGTTTTGGGGGTGGATGGTGATGAGGAAAGGTTGCCAGATTTGTTGAGGATGATCCTAGATATACATAACTCACATGCCAATACAGATTATGATTACATTCAATATGTAATTGACATGATGCATGTGGGTTGGTAAGCATTAGAGAGGGTAAGAAGCCAATAAAATTCATGCACTACTCTCTTTGATGCACATGATCCTATATTTTAATGTTGATAATCTGGATGTACATATGTTTAGACCAAGAACAATGAAAGAAGGACATCCAAATCTAGTACAACTTTGGTTAAGGATGTGGAATTACACCTCTCATGAAAATGAATTATGTGGTTTTCAAAATTGGATAGTCCATCCAATCTTGACCCTAATGGGGACAAACATCACAAGGCTTCCGGTTAGATTGCTTAGGCTTCTTGGGCCTAAATATTTTGTTGACAAATAGAAAATGGACCATAATTGGGGTGATTTTTATTTGGGTCAGACTTACACATTTATTAGAGTCTATGGTTTCCCACATCCCACTCACATACGCCCAAAAATATGTGCCACCATGGGTTGCCGAGTTGGAATTTATCTGGCAATTGATATGGACTTGTATCATCTTAAAATGGATGAAATTCCATCTTGGTAGGTTTAGCACCCTCATTTAGTGCATTTTCATGATATATTTGCATTTAGGATGCATCTGCATTTGATTCTTCATTTCTAGGTGAATTATTGTTAGGATCTTGAGGATTCTCCTTGATGTCCTTCTTCATGGCTTTATTTTCTAGGTAGGACCTATGTACTAGTCCTCCTAGCCTTCATCACATTTCTTCTAGGCCTCTATGTCCTTTTCCAACATTCTATTATGTTTTCCCATCATTCTAAGTCTCGTGACGACCCATAAAATTCACTAAAACTCTAAGTTGACTGGCTTGAAACCTCAGGTTAGGGTCGAGACCTTGACCTTTGTCAGGTTTTGGTTCCCACTTTCAAATTTGGATCATAGCAGGCCCCTAAATTAAAAATGGGCTTCCATATCAGAATGCGAAAGGGTTTTTATTCAAAATACATTTCCTCCTTAGTTGGCTATTGTGATTGGACCATAATTCGAGGTGAAATTTGAATTAGGGGCCATTACATTTCCCTAGGAACCTTGCCTTGAAATCTCTATATAAGCACTCTCTTTTGCCTTCATTTCAAAAAAAAAGAAGATAAGTTATGAGGAGATGACATAATGATGAGATGATAATGCAAGATTGCAAGAGGATGATATAGGAGAACAAGATATGATGATGCCTTGATGCAAGCAAGCATTTTGTGGACAAGTTATTATGGATATTCATTTAGAGCAAGAAAGATTCCTTCTTCTTTGATCTACCATTTTCAACATTCAAGCATTCCAAAGATACAATCATGGGGTAGCAACTACAAATTGTGAGTTTTGTAGGAGTACTTTAGCCTTGGAGAATTGGTATGCTTTCTTTATCATATTCAAATCTATGCATTTCTCTCTCATTTCAATTCATGCTAGGGTTTCAATCTAGAGGATTAGATCTTGGCATTGCACATTCAAAGCTCTTCCTACGAGCAACACACACACATATTCTATTACATCCGACTATTTGTGGAGGTGGAAATCACCAAAATGGGGGTTTGACTAAGGAAAAACCCTATATAGACACCCAAAAACACCATTTTTAGATATCTACAGTCATTTTAGGAGTTGCAGAGTAGATTTGGATACCCTTTTCAGAAAACTTTTGGGATCCGCAAACATAATTTTCATCAAAGCAATGCAGGTCAAGGTCGACATAAAGGGGCACAATTGCACCCCTGTATTTGGGTCAAGGTTGAACTGGTTCATAAAAGAAAAACATTTCTATGTTTTCTCTATCTCTGTGTTTCTGTTCTAGATCCGGTTGTAGAATTTCTAGAAACACGATATAGGCACTAGAAAATAGGTATTTCCAGATCTGCTATGTTATGAGGTATGTATTTCATTTTATCCATTTTCATTATTCTTTGCAAGAATTTCCATATTTATATTCCTTATCATTAGAATTTGATGTATGTGTTAAATATTGGTTTAGGGTCTCTTTTATGTGAAAACCCCCATTGTTCTAAACCCTATCCATATTTTACACCAAAACATTTTGGTGAACCTGTTTACGACAACTCTTTCTTTTTGGTGTTAGATTTGCATTTTATGTTAGATCTTACATGCATATAAAAGTAGATTTCTTTTATGCTCTTGCATTTATACTTCAAAAATAAAATAAAAATCACAAAATTTCTTTAAAAATAAAAAAATATTTACATTTTTCATGCTTGTAGTGCTACTTTGTGTTCAACATGTATTATTTTTGTTTTGAATACTTTGATGAGGATTTTATTACAAAAGATGATAGATCCCCTAATGAGGTACATGGAAGTGAGGATGAAAATTGTTCGAATAAGATCTCAATTGATCCTATTCCTATTTCATTCTCCTCCACAACCTCTTTAATTGACCTTTACCATAGGGTGTGTGCATTGTTACCTTCATGTTCCACTATTTGCAACATTGATGCACCTAGAATGTTATATCCTAAACCTTTGTTGACGGTAAAAGGATCTCCTTGAATAACAATTAAGGGTAAACCTAGAGATCCTTTGGACTTATTTGATAACACAGATTCTATTTCACATGCTTATCATGGATTTGATAATATTGCAAAGAGAAGTTTGGGTATTATTACATTACCTGTTAAATTTGGTCCAGTTATTCTCAATACACCTATTCATGGATTTGATAATATTACAAAGAGAACTTTGGGCATTATTACATTACCTATTAAATTTGGTTTGGTTATTCTCAATACACCTATTCATGTTATGTCTGGACCTCTCAATTATAATCTTCTTTTAGGTAGATCTTGGTTACATACTATGCATGCAGTTCCTTCTACTCTTCATCGCAAGGTTAGGTTCATTTATAACAATTTGATGTATATGCTACTTGTGGATGATGCACTGAATCCTTGCTTAAATATGGAATATGATAAAGTTTCCAAACTTCTCCAACCAAGTAAAGAGCCTGAAAGGCCACCTAAGATTAAACAAACTGCAGCTCCATCTGTTGGAGATTTACCAGCAAGCCAGTGTTGACAGTATATTTGTCATTGATGAAAACATATGGTAAGAAATGTGTGTGGAAACCTAGAGGAGAGAGCCTTGAGTATATGTTTCCTAGATATGTTATCAGCATGATATCATAGACACAGAGGTTGGTTATGAGTGAAGAAAGTAATACAGTTGTTTGTATTAGTAAGTGTTCCTCACAGGTCCCAGGAAGAGTTTTGTATGTGATTTGCAGTATGGTTGCAATGGATCCTTGCACATTTATATTTATGTTGTAGACATGTTAGTGAAGCTATGTTCATGGACGTAGAGTCTGTTGTGTAGTGCATATTGAGTTATGATGTTTCTAGTTGACAATTATAGTTTCCTAAGTTTATCTGGTGGAGCCAACATTATATTTATTGTTGTAGTAGTTGCACCTATTATTTTGATATGCATGCTTGGATTAGTGTTTGGAGAAGAATTAATAATGTTTTTTTAAGAGTGCATAATGTATTTTAGCATGAGAAGAAAGTATCAGTTAATTTAGTGGAGCTGACAGTGTGAAGCGACACGTCTACAAATATGGAGTTGTGCGGTCCTAATCAGTGTTGTGTGCTTAGTATAGCCATTGGAGATATTGTTGAAGAGTTATATTGTTTCTCTAATATGATTTAAAGGAATTTCTAATAGGACAACTTGATTGTATCATTTGGAGAAAGATACTTATAGCTAGTCAAGTTGTAATTGCTAAGTATGGTTGATAGTTGAAAGATAAGAGCAGAGCAAAAGGTGCGAAGTATTGATCCATCAATAGAAGGTCTATGTGACAAAGAAGAGAGTGTATTGTTAGGAATAAGGTGTCTCAACTTTAGATAATTCCTATTCTTATTATTTGTTTTGTAAATGTATTTTTTGCAAATAATGGAATTAAGTGTGAGTGTACATGTCTAGTTGGCATGTTGATGTGTCACTCCACTTGATGTGTCAGAGTCTTGTGCGTAAGGAGATCATGACTGAAATGGTCATGATGGATTCCTATGATGTGTAAGAAATATTTAAGGAATGTGCTATGACAGGTGTAAGAGCATCTTATGACTTGGGCCTATTTGGGCACCCAAGAAGAAGTGGTTGATGTGTGTAAGAGAATATGCCAAAAATAGGTTGGTATGAAAGATTCTCTTACACTTCTCTTGTGACCGTTATTTTTGGTGGATTCTATGACAAGCTGTCATAGTCTATTCTAGGGATGGATGCATATTCTTGGGATTGCATGTAACAACTGTGTACATGTGGCTTTGTGCATGGGTCTTGGTGGTTATGCCTATTTTTGGGTCCAAAGGAGTCTATATATATGATGTTGTTCCTATGGGAGAGATATAACAGAAGTTTAAGTCTTATTGGCTTTGTCTCTCATCTCCTGAAAGAACTTGCATTGCAAGTGTATTGTAATCTTTGTGTTGAAGATAATACATTGTGCAGGTTTTGGAGTGCTGGGGTTTTTTACCGAAAGGGTTTCCCCAGGGTATATCATTGTGTCATTCTCTATTTTTCTGTATGCATTGTATGTGGTTGCAATATCTTTGTTAAAGTAGTTAATGAATCTGAAATTGTAAGGATTTATAAGAATTTGCACAATACTCTCCTATAGAGATTAGCGTAGGAAGCTATTTCCGCACCTGAGTTTCCTTACAAGTGGTATTAGAGCTTGATCAAATTTTGATCCTAGTTGTTGGGTAGGGTTTTTTGAGCTAATCTCAAGTTTGAGTGGGAGTTTTTTGCAGAGCATTTTGAATCTTATTTGCAGATTGAGATGGAAAGTTCATCATATGGAAGAATGGAGGTGGAGAAATTTAATGGCACTAATTTCGAGTTGTGGAAACTCAAGATGGAAGATCGTGACCTATGGGAAGGGACTTCAAATGCTACAAGACCAGCAACTATAGCTCAAGTAGATTGGGATATCAAAGACTGTAAAGCTAAGGGTCTCATAAGACTCTGTTTAACCGATGCAGTCCTTCTGAATGTTCTAGATGAGAAAACCACAAATAGTTTGTGGGAAAGACTTGCGGCCATGTATCAGGCCAAATCTCTGGTGAACAAGTTGTTCCTGAGGAAGAAGTTGTACTCTTTGTGAATGGAGGAAGGTGGATCCTTAACGGATCATTTAAATGCATTTAATCTGCTGGCTACACAATTGACATCAGCTGGTGTCAAGTTAGAGGAGGATGATAGTTGCTACACACTTTTGTGTTCTTTACCAGATTCATGGGACCATCTTGTGATGGCTCTTGGAAGCACTTTAGTCACCTTCAAAATGGATGATGTGGTGTCTTCCCTGCTATCAGAGGAGATGCAGAGAAAGGCTTCCATTTCAAAAAAAGAAGCCCTTGCCATTTGTGGGAGATCCACTGAAAGAGGGAAGAAAAATGACAATAAGTCTGACAATAAGGGTAGATCCAAATCCTGTGGGAAGTCAAAGACTTCCAATAAGTCCAAGGCAAAATGTTGGAACTGTGATAAATCTGGGCACTTTCGTAAAGACTGCAAAGAGCCGAAGAAGAAGAAGAAAGGTTCAGATTCAGCTTCAGAAAGATCTCAAGAAGATGGCGATGGATTCATCATAGCTTTGGCAGCCCATGCATTTGATGATGTGTGGTTGGTTGACTCGGGTGCATCTTTTCACATGACCTCTCATCGAAACTGGTTCTCAAAATATGAAGAGTTCGATGGTGGAAAGGTGTACTTGGGTGATGATTCTCACCTAAAGATAGTTGGATGCGGAAGGGTCACTATCAAATTTCCTGATGGATGAGTAAAGGGAATCAATGGAGTTATGCACATTCTGAGTTTGGCATGAAACCTATTATCTGTAAGTATGCTGAATGATGTAGGTGTGCAAGTTGTTTTTTCAAAAGAAGGATGCAAGATGATAAGAGGATCGATAGTGCTTGGAAGGGGTACTAGGAGAGGTACCTTATTTCAGCTAGATGCATGTATTCCTCTATGTAATAGTTCTTCATCCTCACCATCTGAACAAGTAGTGAAGAAGTCTATGGCTATTGGTTCCGATAGTAGTGCAAACACTTTGGAAGGTAAGCTTCCTGCAGAAAAGACAATGTTGTGGCATATGAGATTTGGCCACATTGGTGAAAAGGGTCTCAGAACCCTGAAAAATAAAAAATCTTGTTGAGGGGTTAAATGATTGCAATCTCAAGTTTGACTTCTGCGAACACTATGTCTATGGTAAACAAAATCATGTTCAGTTTTACTCTAGTTCTCACAAATCTTCTGATGTTTTGGATCTTATTCATTTTGATGTATTTGGTCCTGTAAAAGTTCCTTCAATCTCCAAGTCTGTATTTTTTGTATCTTTCATAGATGATTACAGTAGAAGGACATGGATTTATTTCCTTAAAAGTAAGACACAAGTCTTTAGTCGGTTCAAGGAATTTAAAGCTCTTGTAGAGAATCAGACTAGTAAGAAGATTAAGTGCGTGAGAACTGACAATGGTGGTGAGTTTTGCTCAGCAGAGTTTGAACAGTTCTGTAAAGAATGAGGTATTGAGAGGCATAAGACAACTCCTTATACCCCACAGAAAAATGGAGTTGCAGAGAGAATGAATAGAACACTGATGGAGAAGGCTAGGAATATGCTTAGTGGAGCTGGTTTAGAACAAAGGTTTTGGGCCAAAGTTGTGGCCACTTCTTGCTATCTGGTTAACAAATCTCCTACATCAGCCCTTGTTGGTAAGACACCCATGGAGGTGTGGTCTGGTAAGAAGCCTTCAATTAGACATCTTCATGTTTTTGGTTGTGAAGCTTATGCACATGTTCCAAAGGAGAAAAGATCTAAGTTGGAAAACAAAGCTGTTAAATGTATTTTCATCGGATACAGTGCTGGTGTGAAAGGATACAAGCTTTGGGATCCTATGACTAGTAAGGTGTTGTATAGTAGAAATGTTATTTTCAGAGAGCTAACATCTTCTCCTATTATGCTACAACAAGATGAAAAAGAAAAGGAAAAAGATGTTGCTTAGTTGCCTCCTACCCCTGAGAAGACTGAACAGAGAGACCATGTTGGGCCTAATGATGAGGAAAGCTCTAGCAGCTCTGATAGTTCAGAAGAAGAGGAAGAACAACCTCAACCGCAGCCCTTGAGGAGATCCACAAGAGAAAGAAAGCAACCAGAAAGGTTTGGTTATTCTATGTTAGTGTTACTATGCTAGAGATGGAGTATCAGGTGAAGATTCAATAGAAGATGAAATTGGATTCATTTCTCTTGAAGATATGGAGAAAATGTTTGATGAAATGGATCTTGAAGATGAAAAGAAAGCACAAGAGTTAGCATTGATTTCACAAGCAGACATCAGAACTAATTGGATCATTAACAATGGTTGTTCACATCACATGGAAGGAGACAAAGATAGATTTGTACATTTGGATAAGTACAGAGGTGGCATGGTTAGATTTGGAGACAACACTCCTAAACATATCATATGTAGAGGAGCCTTGGATGGAAAGAACAACATTGATGATGTTCTTTATGTTGATGGTTTGCAACATAACCTACTAAGTGTTGGACAATTGCTTGACAAAGGATATCAGTTGGAATTTAAAGACAATAAATGCATCATTAATAATAAGGAAGGAGAAATGATTGCATCAGGTTCAAAGACAAAAGGTAATGTTTTTTAGCTTAATTCAGAAGCAAGTTTTTTTGTTACTAAAATATAAGATAGTTGGTTATAGCACAAAAGACTATGTCACATCAATTTTGACAACACAGTAAAGATAAGAAATGTAACAGCAGTAAGAGACCTTCCTAGCATTGCAAAACCAGTTGATAAAATATGTAGGGAGTGTGATGGGAATAATGTGAGGAATTCATTCAGAAGTAAGCATAATTCGGTATAGGACAAATTGGATCTAGTGCATACCAACCTATGTGGACCAACTCAAACAAGATCATACTATCATGAAAGGTACTTTATTTTTTTTGTTGATGATTATTCTAGAATGATGTGGGTTGCATTCTTAAAAGATAAATCAGAAGCATTTGAGAAGTTCAAAATATTCAAAGCTAAAGTTGAAAATGAGTTTGGATCAAAGATGAAATGTCTGAGATCAGAGAGGAGGAGAATTCAACTCTGATAAATTTTATGAGTATTGCAAAGAACATGGGATAAAGAGACAGCTAAGTGCACCTAGAACCCCTCAGTAGAATGGAATTGCAGAAAGAAGGAATAGGATCATAATTGACACAGTGTGCACCCTCATGATTGAAGGAAAGGTTGTACACACCTATTGGAGAGATGCGGTCAATATTGCAGTCTATACTATCAATAGAATTCAATTAAGGCCAAGCACATACACGACACATTATGAGCTATGGTTTGGGAATGTACCTATAGTAAAATACTTTAGAATTTTTGGAAGCATGTGCTACATCAAGAGAGATGAAGCTATTGGAAAGTTTGATGCAAGAAGTGATGAAGGTATTTTTCTTGGTTACTCTACTAAAAGAAAAGCTCATAGATGTTTTAACTTAAGATTGAAGAAAATTATTGAAAGTGCACATGTAAAGATTGATGCGAAGTTTATAATTCAAGAAAGATATCATGATTATGCACCTATGATTGAAGAAGAACCTAGTTCTATGAATGGAGAAATAGTTGTTGATGAAATGTTTGACAACATTGATGTATTATTCAATGATCTTGAAATAAGTGAAGAAGAATAAAAAAAGACAGATTAGAGAGTCACACCTAATGTTCCTAAATTCACATCTAGATACCACTGAAAGGAAGATATCATTGGAGATTAGAACAAAAAAATCATGACAAGATCAAAAGCAAAAAGTTTAACAAATAATGAAGAGGTATGCTTACTTTCATAGATTGAACCTTTAAGTGTTGAAGATGCATGTAATGATTCAGATTGGCATGAAGTAATGCAAGAAGAGCTAGATCAAATAATTAAGAATGACACATGGGAATTGGTCCCTAGATGTAGTGATAAGAATGTGATTGGAACCAAGTGGATATTCAGAAACAAGATGAATGAAGATGGTACAGTAGTAAGAAATAAAGAAAGACTAGTATGTAAAGGATATGCACAAAGAGAAGGAATTGATTATTCTGATACATTTTCCCCGGTAAGAAAATTGGAAGCAATAAAGTTATTTATAGCCTATGCTACATTCAAAGACTTTAAAGTATATCAGATGGATGTCAAGTCATCATTCTTGAGTGGAGAGTTGAAGGAAGAAGTTTACATAGAGCATCTTGAAGGATTTACTTTATCAGACATACCTAATATGGTATTCAGATTGAAGAAAGCCCTCTATGGACTTAAGAAAGCCCCTAGAGCATGGTATGAAAGATTAGATGGTTACTTGACTAAGATTGGATTCAAGAAATGAGTAGCAGATTGTAACTTATTCATAAGAGAGACACTTGATGGATTATTGTTAGTTGCTATTTTTTTGATGACATTATTTTTGGTGGTAATGACAAGCTTAGTGTAGAATTTGCTAAAGAGATGTAGATTGAATTTGAAATGAGCATGATTGGACCTATCAAGTACTTTTTGGGACTAAATGTGTAGCATACAGACAAATGTATTTTCATTAATCAGTCTAAGAATGTGAAAGAGATATTGAAGAAGTTCAAGATGGATGATTGCAAGCCAGTAAGTACCCCTATGCTAACATGATGAAAGCTTTCAAAAGAAGATGATTCAGTAGTATTAGAAATGACCTTGTATAAGTCTATGATTGGTAAACTAATCTATCTTACTCAATCTAGACCTGATATTTCTAATGCAGTTGGTATTGTTGGGAGATTTGTAGGAGAACCTAAAAAAAGTCATCTTATGGCAGTAAAGAGGATATTCAGATATTTGAAAGGAACTATAGACTATGGTTTATGGTATCCTAATTCAAAAAATATAGAACATCATGTGTATACAGATGCAAATTGGGTAGGATGCGTGGATGATATAAATAGTACCTTAGGAGGAGGAGTATTTCTTGGAGATAGACTTGTTACTTGGATAAGCAAGAAGCATAATTGTATTTCTCAGTCTACAAAAGAAGTAGAGTATGTAGCAACAACATTAAATTGTTCTACAATTGTTTGGATCAAGTAGATGATAAAATATTTTGGAATTCATATTGATTATCCTATTGTTATTCATTGTGATAACACTAGCACTATCAATATGTCAAAGAACCCCGTGATTCATGCAAAGACAACACACATTGAGATAAAATATCACTTCCTAAGAGAGAAATTTGTAGAGAAAGAAGTAAAATTGGACTATGCAAGCACAAAAAATCAGCTAGTCGATATATTCACAAATCCTTTACCGAAGGATACATTTGAGTATCTCGGGGAGAAGCTGGGAGTAATTCCCTTCCCTAAATCTGATTAGAGTTCACAAGAGTGCATCATTCCTCAGTGATTGATGAATGGTTGACTAATCTACTTCAAGATTAGTACCAATGATTATTTGGTTTGGTGTTATTTTCCATTGATGTCAAAGGGGGAGTAAGTATATAGTCATGAAAAATAAAACAATTGTAGAAAGGGAGAGTGAGGATTTAGCAAGAAGAAACAAAATAATAAGAGGATACAATAGTTGATATTCTGAGCATTCAACAGTAGGTGGAGGATTCATCCTTGGGGGATTTTTTTTGAGGAAATGGAGAATATTATAAAATAATTGTACATTTGGATTGGTGGTGTTTTTTATTCCATATGTTGCCATCAATGCCAAAGGGAGAGATTGTTGGAGATTTGCCAGCAAGCCAGTGTTGACTGTATGTTTGTCTTTGATGAAAACATATGGTAAGTAGTGTGCATGGAAGCTTGATGGAGAGAGCCTTGAGTATATGTTTCCTAGATATGTTATCAGCATGATATCATAGACGCATAGGTTGATTATGAGTGAAGACAGTAATACAGTTGTTTGTATCAATAAGTGTTCTTGACAGGTCCCCAGAAGAGTTATGTATGTGATTTTCAGTAGGGTTGTAATGGAGCCTTGCATGTTTATATTTATGTTTTAGACATGTTAGTGAAGCTATGTTCATGGATGAAAAGTCCGTTGTGAAATACATATTGAGTTATGATGTTTCTAGTTGACAATTACAATTTCCTAAGTTTTTCTGATGGAGCCGACATTGTTTTTATTATTTTAGTAGTTGCGACTATAATTTTGATATGCATGCTTGGATTAGTATTTGGAGAAGATTTAAGAATGTTTGGTTAAGATCACATAACATATTTCAGCATGAGAATAAAGTATCAGTTAATTTAGTGGAGCCGACAATGTGAAGTGATGCGTCTACTCATATGGAGTTGCGCAGTCCTAATTAGTGTTGCATGCTTAGTATAGCTGTTGGAGATGTTTTTGAAGAGTTATATTGTTTCTCTAATATGATTTCAAGGAATTTATAATAGGCTGACTTGATTATATTATTTGGAGAATGATACTTATAGCTGGTCAAGTTGTGATTGCTAAGTATGACAGATAGTTGAAAGATAAGAGCAGAGCAGAAGGTGCGAAGTATTGAGCCATTAGTAGAAGGTCTATGTGACAAAGAAGAGAGTGTATGATATTCATTGGAACTGATCTAGACAAAAGGTCTAACTCATAGTTCACCAAGATCCAGATATAGTGTGTATCTGTTAAACATAAGGTTGCAACCTTCACCCCTTTGAGCAGTGTGCTCCTGGATAGTGTGTCCTCAGCCCTAGTAGAGTTAATTGTAAAAGAATCCTAATAGGATTCAACCCTTGACCAGGTCACTGTACTTAATACATTGTAAAGATCAACTCCTAACAGGGTTGTAAGATCTTCTAACATGGATCATTATACTCTAGTGCAGTTCATAGTGGGTGCTAATTCCCACTGGGGTTTTTACCTATTTGGGTTTCCCCGTAACCAAAGTTATGGTGCTGTGTTAAGTGTTCTCATATTGTGTTTATGCTTTATGTTCTTTTATACTTAATTGGATAAATAATTAAATCTTGTAGATAACTGATTCACCCTCCCTCTTAGTTATCTCTTGGGACTATTCCTAACACCATCTTCTTCTTTGATTGGGGATGATTAGGGAACATTGGACTTTAATCCTTCTTTTATTGGGGAATATAAATTTTCTAATTTGGAATTCATGAAACAACAAAGTGGGTTTGAAAAACAAGTTTTTACTCCTTCCCCACTTTTTGTGGAATTAAAAAGTAACTTTGTTGCTGCCTCGATTGAAGAAACAATTGAAACAATAAAACCTAATTGCTATGATATTGTGACATATGTGGCTCCTTGGAATCAATTTGATATGGCCGATAGATATGGTTCTGGTTATCATCTGCTCAAGAAATTAGGACATAATGGGAAAGGATGTGGTAAATACGAACAAGGTATACAAGTACCTTTGGACAACAAAATTTATGATTATACATATGGATTGGGGTTCAATCCTTACAAACAACCATCGAATTTTCCTCTCAATGTTAATCATATCTATGCTGGACATTTGAAGTTAGTTAACCCACTCCTCCTTGACATGGATAAAACACCTATCTTGGATGTTTTTCTTGAAGATGAAGCCTTAGCAAATTTTTTAGGAGCTTATGAGGATCTACCTATCTTTCATCATAAAAGATGGAAGCCCTATTGTCTAAATACAGAAGCTTATTTTGGAGAACATGATGAGAAAAATATTTCTCCTTGATTCTTTGATACAAAGTAATTTTCTAATAACTAAGACTATTGAGGTTCAAATGGATGAAAATGACTCTGAGAAGATGATAAAAATTGGGAAATGTTTGAATCAAGATGAACATGATCAGTTGGTTTTCCTTTTACTTGAATTTTAGGATATTTTTACTTAGACATATATGGATATGCCAGGTATAGATTCTAATATTTTTACTCACAATATTGTTCTCAAACTAAATGTTAAACTTGTGAAGCGGAAAATATAAAAGATGAATCTGGGAATTGCCTTATTAGTTAAGGCTAAAATTGAAAGATTATTGTGATGAATTGCAACTGACTGAATACCTGAATGACTTGAAGATCAATGATTAGAGATCACTGAGTTACTAAAATCATATGTAAGATAATTAAATTAGTCATTATGTTGTCATTGATGTCAACTAGTTTTGACAGTACTCATCATGTAAGTTACAAACATCTGAACATCTGTAAAAAGAGAGAAAAGATGAAGAATTGAGATATCTACATGGAGAAAGATGGATATGACAGATGAGGATAAGGAATACTTTGGGTAACTTGTCGATGAGTCTATGATCTCATATTTTTGACTTGATTATGTTGCATTAATCTATTATGAAGAAGGAAGCAAAATTGTACAAGACAATGTGGTCGGTAACTGAAGACTTTAGTATACACTGAGCCAGTGTAGTGTATACCGAGTGACAATATTGACCAAGTTTGTATTCGCTAACACATTTCTTTGTTAACTGACACTAGTACGTTTTGCACCATTTTTTGATGCAATATTGGTCAAAGTTTCTATCCAATACGGTCAAATAATCACTAATACATTTGGGGTGAAATTGTGACGGCAATTTACGACGACAGGCAAATGTCATGCGGTTTTGGCTTTTTTTTTTTCAAATATAGCCCGACACCATTGCAATTGCGATGACAATACATTTGGAAACGTCACCATTGCGACGTTGTCAGGATATAAGGACAAAAAAAAAAAGGAACATTGTCATTTGTGTTTTCAACAGCGCCGTAACCCTCTGCGAAATCACATCAGGATATAAGGGCAAAAAAAACAAGAACATTGTCATTTGTGTTTTCAACAGCACCGTAACCCTCCGTGAAATCACATCGGGATATAAGGGCAAAAAAAAAAAGAACGTTGTCATTTGTGTTTTCAACAGCGCCGAGAAATCACAGCTACAATTTTTGAGTACGTTGGGTTTATTTTTCTTTTGTCATTATTATGTAATCTGGTATTCAGCTGTTATAGAGCTAAAATACCCAGAAATGAGGACATATCTATGTTGAATTTATTGTTAGCGGCTTTGGTTATTTAGAAGTTTAATTTTATTTGTTCATCTTTCAAGCACAAACATTTTGTGGACCGTAACGTCTTCATTGTTTCGGGTATGCAGTGAAACAACCCTAACTTGCAATTGCGATGTTGTCGGGATATAAGGGCAAAAAAAAAAAGGAACGTTGTCATTTGTGTTTTCAACAACACCGTAACCCTCCGTGAAATCACATCGGGATATAAGGGCAAAAAAAACAAGAACGTTGTCATTTGTGTTTTCAACAGCGCCGAGAGAGATTCCCTCCGCGAAATCACAGCTACAATTTCTGAGTACGTTGGGTTTATTTTTCTTTTGTCATTATTATGTAATCTGGTATTCAGCTGTTAGAGAGCTAAAATACCCAGAAATGAGGACATATCTGTGTTGAATTTATTGTTAGCGGCTTTGGTTATTTAGAAGTTTAATTTTATTTGTTCATCTTTCAAGCACAAACGTTTTGTGGACTGTAATGTCTTCATTGTTTCGGGTATGCAATGAAACAACCCTAACTTGTGACTACCTTCACGGTACTTGTGTACATTATCATATTGTCTTTACAGTGACTATCCTCATTCAAGTGGCAATTACACAAGGGACAGTCACTGTGAGATGTCCTCATTTGTGACAAGGACAGTCACACTTAGGACATCTCATAGTGATATTCCCTTGTGTAATTTCCACTTGAATGTATTTCTATTGAACCACATTAATGCTTTTCTTCTTCAACAAATGAGGACAGTCACTGTAAAGACAACATGATAATGTACACAATTACCAAAAAATGATCTTGTTAATTGATGTAACACTTTGTCTTGCTCACTCCCTATCCTTCACTAGGGTCTCTTTAGGCCAATGTTTTGACTTGATAGGGTACTTAACTATCCCTACACTCTTTAGGTATCTCTACCCAAGATCCCACTCCTTCAACTAGTGCACACCAACAAGAAATACAACGAACTCTGCTCAATACCAATCTAGCTACTAGGACACTCCTAGTCTTGTCTTCACAAATTGAAACACATTCAACTAGAACTTTAATCCATGGAGAGGCTGCCACTAGGACCTCTATTGGTTTCAATATTACTCCTTCACCTATACTTTTCATCAGTACTTCAATCCGGTTCATCAAACCATGCCAATTGCACCCAAAAATAGGCTGCTAGCAATTAGGCCTTTGTCAAGTCTTTTTGTTTATATTAAGCCACCTAAAGGGCTTAGGATTCAGATGCCCTTTATTGAGAACTCCAAGATATCTAAGGTCTTCTCCTCCTAGATTTTTTGTACACCAACTGCTACAGCCATGCCTGAAAACAAGTATTTTGACACTTGGAGAGTCTGACTAAGAGTTTGTTTTCTTAGCAACCAAAGAAACTCACCCAATCTTCTAATTTGACTTGGGGCTTCTTTAGATGTGTGTCTACCTCTCCATGAGATTTTAGTTGAAGCAACCAATGCATTCAACTTGTTGTAATCTTCTTGTAATGATTTGTCATCCCTAACTGTGCTCAACTGACTCACCTAGGACATCATTGCAAACATAGAAAATGAGCTTCCCAGGGCCCCTCCTTCCAAACATATAGTACATGGAGTCTCCTCACCCATTCCAAGAGCCCGTACAAAATTGACAATGGAATGATGAGCTAAGACTCCATTTGTTCAACCTGCCTGGTTCAAACCAATGATAGGGTACTTAACAAAAGAATTAACAAACTAGTTGGAATGCTTCAAAACTCAAAAAAAACACAACACAGAATAAAAAAACAACTTGTACTAACTTTTCCAATAGACACTGCGAGCTATCTAATCCATTAATCAACTGAAAACAAAGAAACCAAAAAACTCAAGAATTCACTAAAACCGTGTTACTCTACAAATCTTCTTAATTCCAAATGTTTTTCCCCCCAACCTTTTGCACAGATTGATGGAGGCCTCTTATAGTTGATCTGATGCCTAATTCAATGGTTTCATATAGTTACATAACCATCTTACTCGAAAATGCTCCCTTGCACAAATGTTGTCAATGTTGTGAATGACAACATTGACAACTTGTTACAACCTTTGGGATTTTGGTTCAAAACTTATTGTTCAAACACCACAAGACCCTAACCATGACTTAGTTAGGCTATTTAGACCTCACATAGGCCACTTCTACACTTCTTTTCCCAATTTGACCCCTAAATGCTTCATTCCCACTTTTGCCACAATATTGGTAACTTGGGTACAAATTGGCACTTGCCTTCACAAAGGTCACACATGAGGACATCTCACAGTGATCGATTGTCCCTTGTGTAATTGCCACTTGAATGTATTGCTATTGAACCACATTAATGCTTTTCTTCTTCAACAAATGAGGATAGTCACTCTAAAGACAACATGATAATGTACACTCACTGTAAGGACAGTCACAAATGAGGACATCTCACAGTGACTGTCCCTTGTGTAATTGCCGCTTGAATGTATTGCTATTGAACCACATTAATGCTTTTCTTCTTCAACAAATGAGGACAGTCACTCTAAAGAAAACATGATAATGTACACTCACTGTAAGGATAGTCACAAATGAGGACATCTCACAGTGACTGTCCCTTGTGTAATTGCTGCTTGAATTACACAAGGGACAGTCATTGTGAGATGTCCTCATTTGTGACAAGGACAGTCACACATGAGGACATCTCATAGTGATTGTCCCTTGTGTAATTGCCACTTGAATGTATTGCTATTGAACCACATTAATGCTTTTCTTCTTCAACAAATGAGGACAGTCACTCTAAAGACAACATGATAATGTACACTCACTGTAAGGACAGTCACAAATGAGGACATCTCATAGTGACTGTCCCTTGTGTAATTTCTGCTTGAATTACATAAGGGACAGTCATTGTGAGATGTCCTCATTTGTGACAAGGATAGTCACACATGAGGACATCTCATAGTGATTGTCCCTTGTGTAATTGTCACTTGAATGTATTGCTATTGAACCACATTAATGCTTTTCTTCTTCAACAAATGAGGACAGTCACTCTAAAGACAACATGATAATGTACACTCACTGTAAGGACAGTCACAAATGAGGACATCTCACAGTGACTGTCCCTTGTGTAATTGCCGCTTGAATTACACAAGGGACAGTCATTGTGAGATGTCCTCATTTGTGACAAGGACAGTCACACATGAGGACATCTCATAGTGATTGTCTATAATGTCCCCTTTTTGGCTAACTTGGAAAACAGGAACAATTACTCCACTTCTCAGACTTACTCTATCAGATACTTACAATTAAACTAAGTAATGGAGGTTACTTAAGATATCAACCGCTATTTCAGATTCAATCACAATATGTGTGCAAGATGATATTGATACCAATATGTTTAATAGCACTGTCAGATATAATGATATGAAATATGCTATGAATATGATGTTTTCTATCACTTATAGTGATAGTATAATGATGCTATGTCTGATATAAACAATATCGATATACAATCAATAAGTATTGCTTACAGCAATGTATTTGTTGTGTCTGATATGATGATGTAATTATGCAAATGTGTAATATCGCTATGAGTGATATGTTGCTATTTTAGATTCTGAATTATATGCTTGCAACTTCAAATATTGATGCTGTTTCTGACTATCCTTTCTATCTGTGCAATCATGGTGCTATCTCTGATCTGCAATGATAAACTTGAAACCAAACTGCCAAAGGCAGATGCTCTATTGAGTATATCCAAATATGGATAAGTAAATAAAGTTCTAATGATGCCTTGAGTGACTGACGAGAATGCATTCTTATATTGTCTTTAACAAATGAAGAGATGCTATGAATGAGACGTGTCTTGTTTCTTCCTCCATGTCCCTTTGTTAATCACACCTTTCCATAATCCGACAGTTCACATAATATTATTTCATTATTTTCTGATCATAGATAACTCCCAGATTGACTCAATATCAAATCTTTTTATGAAGGTAATCTTCCCTAATTGGTAGTGCAACTAGTAGTTAACATCCATTGTGTTTGTATTAGTTTGGTCTAACTATCATCAGTATTTAGTCAATCGATATTAACTCTTGCCTTATCCCATATTGTTATGATTATATCCAATCTTTCTACTCTGATATAAGTTGATATCATTTTCTGATAATTGTCCATTTATTGGTTGATTGCTGGTAATGGAGTTTGATCTTCAAATTGACTTCCATTCCTATTAATACTTAAGGATACATTGTACTTATTATCCATGACTGATGCCTCATTCATCAATAGCTTGTGATATAATCACTGATGCTTTTGTGTTTCTACAAGATGTGGTTTATCTCAGACAATCGATAATCTTTCAATCCTTTAGTCGATATCCTCCTATGTGGTGTCTATTGATATAGATAGTAGAATTCAATCTAGTTTATGTTATTGTCATGATAACATAGGAAGTGATGGTGCATATTTGCTAGCGGGTCTTCATGTTTGATATTGCTTTATCGGATATGTCATTGTCTAAACTTGTGCAATTAATGATTATTTATAATATATGAATGGTTATCCTTCTTGCTTATCAATACATCTTCTGAAACACATAGCGACCTATCCCTTATTCATATCATGTTGATCTTGACTTCATAGTATTTGGTTCATTAATCATCCTCTCATGGTATCGATGTGTAATGACTAGTGATTGTTGTATCACTTCTTCATTCCTCATCGTGATAGATAATGCAGATGTTTAATGTAGATGTATATCGATTACAGATATTCAATATTGCTTTAAACGCTATTATTATTATTATTATTATTAATGTTATTGTTATTATTAAATATTATAATTAATGATGTTAGTAATATTAATAATATTATAATAAATATTATTATAGTGATAACATATTGTTTTATATTGAGAGGTTTATTAATATTATTTATATATTAAAATTATTATATCAATAATTGATTTAATATTATTACTTAATATATTATTATAATATAATATATATAATTTATTAATAATTATTTATTATTAATTTATATTATAATTATAATCATAATTATATTATTTATTAATATTTTAATATTATTTAATTAACATATTACTTATTATGCTAACTATATATTATTATTATCTTTTGATAATAATTATATATTATTGTTATATACCGTTAATAATAGATTATTATATATCATCTAATCATTTTATTATTATACTAAGTTCAATATGTCACGGCTCATGACATTGTCCCTTGTGTAATTGCCACTTGAATGTATTGCTATTGAACCACATTAATGCTTTTCTTCTTCAACAAATGAGGACAGTCACTCTAAAGACAACATGATAATGTACACTCACTGTAAGGATAGTCACAAATGAGGACATCTCACAGTGACTGTCCCTTGTGTAATTGCCGCTTGAATTACACAAGGGACAGTCATTGTGAGATGTCCTCATTTGTGACAAGGACAGTCACACATGAGGACATCTCACAGTGATTGTCCCTTGTGTAATTGCCACTTGAATGTATTGCTATTGAACCACATTAATGCTTTTCTTCTTCAACAAATGAGGATAGTCACTCTAAAGACAACATGATAATGTACACTCACTGTAAGGACAGTCACAAATGAGGACATCTCATAGTGACTGTCCCTTGTGTAATTGCCACTTGAATGTATTGCTATTCAGCCACATTAATGCTTTTCTTCTTCAAAAAATGAGGATAGTCACTCTAAGGACAACATGATAATGTACACTCACTGTAAGTGTACATTATCATGTTGTCTTTACAGTGACTGTCCTCCTTCAAGTGGCAATTACACAAGGGACAGTCACTGTAAAGACAACATGATAATGTAGAGAAACATTGTCATTTGTATTTTCAACAGTGCTGAGAGAGATTCCCTCCACGAAATCACAGCTACAATTTCTGAGTACGTTGGGTTTATTTTTCTTTTGTCATTATTATGTAATCTAGTATTCAGCTGTTACAGAGCTAAAATACCCAGAAATGAGGACATATCTGTGTTGAATTTATTGTTAGTGGCTTTGGTTATTTAGAAGTTTAATTTTATTTGTTCATCTTTCAAGCACAAACATTTTTTGGACCGTAACGTCTTCATTGTTTCAGGTATGCAATGAAACAGCCCTAACTTGCGAGTACCTTCACGGTACTTGTGTACATTATCATGTTGTCTTTACAGTGACTGTCCTCATTCAAGTGGCAATTACACAAGGGACAGTCACTGTGAGATGTCCTCATTTGTGACAAGGACAGTCACACATGAGGACATCTCACAGTGACTGTCCCTTGTGTAATTGCCACTTGAATGTATTGCTATTCAACCACATTTATGGGCCCGTTTGGACCATGACACACAGTAGCTTTAGTTCGTATGCTGCCATTTCAAGTATGATTAATGAAGTTACCTTTATCACAGGATGAAAGTGAGCAGTCAACATACTGGTACAGAGCTGGCAGCATTAATACGGTGACTAGGGCATCATTTAATGGTGGTATTGTGTTTTCCCATGTTTAGGGCATCAACCTTTTGAAGCATTGCCTTCATCTTTCTTAAGTCTAAGTTTTAAGTTTGTTTATCTCTCTCGGTGCTGTTGAAAATACAAATGACAACGCTCTTGTTTTTTTTGCCCTTATATCCCGATGTGATTTCGCGGAGGGTTACGGCGCTGTTGAAAACAAAAATGAAAACACAAATCCCTTGTGTAATTGCCACTTAAAGGAGGACCGTCACTGTAAAGACAACATGATAATGTACACTTATAGTGAGTGTACATTATCATGTTGTCTTTAGAGTGACTATCCTCATTTGTTGAAGAAGAAAAGCATTAATGTGGCTGAATAGCAATACATTGAAGTGGCAATCACACAAGGGACAGTCATTGTGAGATGTACTCATTTGTGACTGTCCTTACAGTGAGTGTACATTATCATGTTGTCTTTAGAGTGTCTGTCCTCATTTGTTGAAGAAGAAAAGCATTAATGTAGTTCAATAGCAATACATTCAAGTGGCAATTACACAAGGGACAATCGATCATTGTGAGATGTCCTCATGTGTGACTATCCTTGTCACAAATTAGGACATCTCACAATGACTGTCCCTTCTGTAATTGCCACTTGAATGAGGACAATCACTGTAAAGACAACATGATAATGTACACATACAATGAGTGTACATTATCATGTTGTCTTTACAGTGGCTGCCCTCATGTTGTATATTCTTCTCTGTAGATGCTACTATATGCTAGGGAACTTCTTAGAACTATTGGTATATTCTTACAACTTGTTACACCTGGGATATTCTTCTCTGTAGATGCTACTGTGTGCCGTGGTCCAAATAGGCCCATAAATGTGGTTGAATAGCAATACATTCAAGTGAAAATTACACAAGGGATAGTCACTGTGAGATGTCCTCATGTGTGACTGTCCTTGTCACAAATGAGGACATCTCATAGTGACTGTCCCTTGTGTAATTGCCACTTGAAGGAAAAAAGCATTAATGTGGTTCAATAGCAATGTATTCAAGTGGAAATTACACAAGGGATAATCACTCTGAGATTTCCTCATTTGTGACTATCCTTACAGTGAGTGTACATTATCATGTTGTCTTTATAGTGACTGTCCTCATTTGTTGAAGGAAAAAAGCATTAATGTGGTTCAATAGTGATGCAGAGTAGTCAGTAAGAAACTTGGATCTATGTCCCAACCCACTTCAAGACACCAAAATGACTCAACTAATCAATTAGGCTCTGATTTCTATAGGTTAATGTTTAAACTCTGCAAAGTAATGAATTTGAATGTTTCAAGGATCACACAACAACTTATGGACTCAATCCCATTCAATAACAAATTTCCTTTTAGGGACAAGTTCCTTGATTTTCTATCAAAAGAGACTTTTAAGGTTCTAGATCTTACTTCCTATAGAAAAACTTAGAAACCCCTTAGATATCATCTAAATAACAAGAATCATACATCGGTTGTGATCTAAACAACCCAAGACATCAAAATAACAAACTGACCTAGTGACCCTAGTAGGTCTCCCAAACCTGCTCTGCAGCCATAACTCTGCAACTTGCCAAAGGACTCTAAGAAGTTATATGTTTTCTGAGTATCCTTTTTGGATTTCTAACAGACCACCAACTCCCAGACCCTGACTCCACTCCAGCATATCAATGTCTTCATTGAGTCCGCAGACCTAATGCATGCTTTTAGGTGTGGGTTCCAAAATAAAGCATTAAAAATGGGTGTATGAAACCAAGATCAGAGTTTTGGAGTGTTCTCCTGATCTAGATAAACAAGAATGCACAAGTTTTCAAGTCCTCAATATGATGCAAGCTTCTGATTTTAATCTGATTACCATCTTCCCAGCCAAAAACATGGTAGTTTTTGATCTAGGGCTCGCTCTCAACAAATGCAGATGCAAACCCCTACCTCAGGGCTTTTAGAATATACAAATATACATCCTTAACTCTCATTCCACAAAGGAAGAAGGAATTCCAATGGTTGAAACGTGAGTTAAGGTCTTTACATCAGTCAAACCCTGAAAATGAGGGTTTGTAAACAATGCACAGAAAATTTGAAATAACTTAGATATAAAACAAAGAGAATCAATCAAACCAACTTCCAAAGCATCAGATGTCACTATTACAACTTCCAGGAAAATTTTATCATCCAACCACCATCTGTACAGCCGTACAGAGTTTGTTTTTCACCAGAAATGCACTAAAACAGGGTTATTTTTATTTTTTATGAAAGCAAAATGATTACAATACTAGTTCTCTGTCTGCCTTCGACCATTTGAAGCCTAAAATAGGCTCTCCAAATGTTGGTTCAACCATCTAGGTGGTTAGAACAGTTTATCCAACAAATGTCAACTTTGCTAAGCAACTTTTAAAGTTGCATTACAACTTTGCAAAAAACTTTACCGAGAAGGTTAAAAATGTGTTGTGAAACTTTAGGAACCTTATTAAAGTTATTTTGGACCTTCAAACTTCTTAACAACATCTAAAAGACACCTAATAAACACTTACTATGCTCATTTCATCCAAGGACTCAAAAGATGCCCAAGGTTTATAAGTCACCAAGGGGTCTTGTGTGCAACAAGTGGATGTTTATAAGGAGATAAAATCAATCCTTAATATTTATTACAAACCAAGAAAACATCTAAAACTCCTATTCTAATTTATTGTCATTCAAAAAGACTCTGATTTGTCATTCAAAAAGACTCTGATTTGTCAATCAAAAGGACCTTTCACCAGTCAATCCTTCAAAGCTCCAAGGTGAAAATCTTATGTTCTAATTGATAGGATTTGACTCCTTGGCTTCATGGAAACTTCCTTCAATCATGGTGTCTTTGGCTTGCATTAGGGATGCCCCTGCATCAAATAGCAATGCATTCAAGTGGCAATTACACAAGGGACAGTACATGCCCATTAAAGTTGGCATTTTGTTATCCAGCATGACAATGGAGACAGCATACTCTGTGTCAATTTTATTGATCAAATTTCCCTCCGCCAAGCAAAGCAACAATCTGGGTATGATAAGGTGAAATTTTGTAGTCCTTTTGGGTATGATAACAGTTCCAGTTTCCAATAAGATGGTTCATTTTTATAATCTAGCTTCAATTTCTCTTGTGAAAATCTTTTTTTCATTTTATGGGTGGTAAAATATAATTATTATGCTAGAGGTGTGTACTTATGGATGATAATGAAATAAAATGATAAGATTTAAGACTTATTTTTTTTTTAAATAGCAATTTAAGTTTCCTTCTATTATAAATTACTGTTTTTCTATTTTTTAATGTATCTTTCCAGATCTTTTATATCAATTTTATTTATGAAATATAAATATATTAATAATGTTTTAGTGTTTTTAGGATTAGTTTATATCAATTCTATGTATCATCATTCGTCATTCAATTGTCAGTATTATTAATTTAGACTGTGCAATTGTAGAACTACTCAAATATGGGTTGGATGGATACTCAAGCAGGGGAACCCTCCTCAAATATCTCAAGCAGTGAACTTGGAAAAATGTGTCTTGAAGGAACCCTTTCCATCAGAGAGATAAAAGTACAAACAAGTAAAAGAAGCAGGCTCTGCAAATATGTTTTTGAGAAGAAAAATGATAGATTATTCGAGTATGGTTCATGAGGTATATCTAAAAAGACATTTTTTTTCTTATTATAATAAAAGAGGAAGTTGTGAATGTCAAAGTTGAGTGAAACAAAAATTATTTTCATCAAATTTTGTTAGGCTTGCTTTTGGGAATAGTTTCTTACAATATTGCTATTAAGATTTTTATTGTGTAGTTTTTAGATTAGGTTTATAAAATTATATTTCATGAGTAGTGATTCATATTAATCAATTAATGATACTTTTGGAAGGTATTTTCAATGTGTCAAATTTTGATATTTTTACAAGAATTAGATTGTGTAATTTTTTTAATTAAAGTCATTGACTCATATTTCATAAATAATAGTTCTCATGAATCCATCTCTTATAAGATTGAATAGTCTATTTAGGAAGTATTTCTGATAGTATGTCAAATTATGATATTACTATTACCATTAGATTGCATGGCTTTGAAGTCAACCTCGTTGACCCATATTCTTCTCTTTAGATGCTACTATGTGCTAGGGAACTTCTTAGAACTGTTGGTATATTCTTACAACTTGTTACACCTAGGATATTCTTCTCTGTAGATGCTACTGTGTGCTGCGGTCCAAACGGGCCCATAAATGTGGTTGAATAGCAATACATTCAAGTGGCAATTACACAAGGGACAGTCACTGTGAGATGTCCTCATGTGTGACTATCCTTGTCACAAATGAGGACATCTCACAGTGACTGTCCCTTGTGTAATTGCCACTTGAATGAGGACAGTCACTGTAAAGAGAACATGATAATTTACACATACAATGAGTGTACATTATCATGTTGTCTTTATAGTGGCTGCCCTCATGTTGTATATTCTTCTCTGTAGATGCTACTATGTGCTAGGGAACTTCTTAGAACTGTTGGTATATTCTTACAACTTGTTACACCTGGGATATTCTTCTCTGTAGATGCTACTATGTGTTGTGGTCCAAATGGGCCCATAAATGTGGTTGAATAGCAATACATTCAAGTGGCAATTACACAAGGGATAGTCACTGTGAGATGTCCTCATGTGTGACTGTCCTTGTCACAAATGAGGACATCTCACAGTGACTGTCCCTTGTGTAATTGACACTTGAATGAGGACAGTCACTGTAAAGACAACATGATAATGTACACAAGTACTGTGAAGGTAGTCGCAAGTTAGGGCTATTTCATTGCATACCTGAAACAATGAAGACGTTATAGTCCACAAAACATTTGTGCTTGAAAGATGAACAAATAAAATTAAACTTCTAAATAACCAAAGCCGCTAACAATAAATTCAACATAGATATGTCCTCATTTCTGGGTATTTTAGCTCTCTAACAGCTGAATACCAGATTACATAATAATGACAAAAGAAAAATAAACCCAACGTACTCAGAAATTGTAGCTGTGATTTCACGGAGGGAATCTCTCTCGGCGCTGTTGAAAATACAAATGACAATGTTTCTCTACATTATCATGTTGTCTTTATAGTGACTGTCCCTTGTGTAATTGCCACTTGAAGGAGGACAGTCACTATAAAGACAACATGATAATGTACACTTATAGCCTATGTACATTATCATGTTGTCTTTAGAGTGACTATCCTCATTTGTTGAAGAAGAAAAGCATTAATGTGGCTGAATAGCAATACATTCAAGTGGCAATTACACAAGGGACAGTCACTGTGAGATGTCCTCATTTGTGACTGTCCTTACAGTGAGTGTACATTATCATGCTGTCTTTATAGTGACTATCCTCATTTGTTGAAGGAGAAAAGCATTAATGTGGTTCATTAGCAATGTATTCAAGCGACAATTACAAAAGGGATAGTCACTCTGAGATTTCCTCATTTGTGACTATCCTTACAGTGAGTGTACATGATCATGTTGTCTTTACAGTGACTGTTCTCATTTGTTGAAGGAAAAAAGCATTAATGTGGTTCAATAGCAATGTATTCAAGCAGAAATTACACAAGGGATAATTGCTCTGAGATTTCCTCATTTGTGACTATCCTTATAGTGAGGGTACATTATCATGTTGTCTTTACAGTGACTGTCCTCATTTGTTGAAGGAAAAAAGCATTAATGTGGTTCAATAGCAATGAATTCAAGTGGCAATTACATAAGGGAAAGTACATGCCCATTAAAGTTGGTGTTTTGTTATCCAGCATGACAATGGAGACAACATACTCTGTGTCAATTTTACTGATCAAATTTCCCTCTGCCAGGCAAAGCAATAATCTGGGTATGATAAGGTAAAGTTTTTGCAACAATTTCTTGCTACTGCTAAGGTTACCATTGTTTATGGTTTCTGTTATATAGTTCTATCTATATTGCTATATGACCTTTTGTTTAGGATTAAGTAGACAAGGGAAAATATATCTTTTGTGGATTGTAAACAAAACATTGAATTATTTCAGAGAACAGATCTCAATCTATAAGATGCTACGATGGAGCACATGACCATGTACTTGTGAATATTAGGATCCATGTTAATCAAATGACTGCTTTATGTAAATTACTTTTGAGTAAGTAAAAGGCAATACAATTTTTTGAAGTGTGCAAGGATTTTTATGATATACAGGTGTACGAAGAAATGAATCTATGTTGTTTTGTATCAATATCAAACATCTCTGATATATTTTCATGTTTTTATAATCTATTTTGCAGATGGAAAGTTGAAATGCCAGCTATCCTAGAGCAGTCAATAAGAATATTGTCTGATGCTGGTCTTGGTATGGCCATGTTCAGTCTGGGTATGTTTTGAATTCTTCTCTATCTCTTTGATTGAGGAGTACTCGATATATGCATGTGCTTTTTTCTTCTTTGATGGTTGTGAAGCTCTGTTTGTTCTAAATACCACTATATTGCAATTGTATTAGTTTCATTATTTTCTCTAAAGTCACTGTATTTTTTCTTATTATAATAAAAGAGGAAGTTGTGAATGTCAAAGTTGAGTGAAACAAAAATTATTTTCATCAAATTTTGTTACTGTCACAAGGGATAGTAACAAAGCCCTAGCTTTTCCTCTGATATAGCCTTCTCCCATACCTCATCCTGTGATTCTTTGTCTTCTGTGTCATCTGATCCTCCTATACAAGTTGCAAATGAAATTTATCATTCATGTATAGACTAAGATAATATAATGCACTTGATATTTGAATCGTTGTACATGTATAGAATGACAGAATATAATGCATTCAATATTTGTATTATCGTTCATGTATATATTGAGATAATATGATGCATTCGATATTTGAAAAAAGTGACAGGATACCTTCTTTCTTGCCAAACATGTTTTTACAACCTTCACATCTACAGCCATCTGAGCAGCCAACCCCTGCCTAAAATAAAAGATACGAGCACTAATCAGAATACACATAAACTACTCTCCAGCCTTTAACCTTAAATTAAGTAATCAATTGAAGATATCTACCTGATAGCATTCATAGTATTTCTTCAGACACATTGATTTCTTACAATTGTAGCCTCTTTTGTGCCTTGTCGATGCTGAAGTCTCGGTGCACTCTCTTTGCTGAAGTAAGATAGCGAGAAAGATAAGAACTCTCCATAGATAGTTAAGTAATAGTGATACTATAAAGAGAAAACACCAGAACAAAGGAAAACCTCTCAGTATTTTCTCACCCCATTAGTTGGTGGAGAGTCAGCACCATGAACAATTTTAGGAGCAAAAGCAAGCAGATTGCGTGATTCTATCTGCTGGCGTGTGCCAACAACCATATCTATATACTTGGGTTTGTTAAAGCACTCTTGACATGTGCAGGACTCAACGCAGTATACTCCTACTGCAAAACACTCACAATACCTGTAAGAGTACTAGTAAGAATTTCATTTAAATTAAAACTATAAATCTAGTCATGTCAATACATGAATTGAAATGCAAAAATCAAAAAACATCTATTTATTTAATTATCTGATTTGCTGCATCTAAGAGCTATGTAGAATGTTCTGGATTGCAATTTGCTTTTCTTAAGTGCTAACACATAGACCTTCATAGCAATGTTCAAGTTTTGAGACAAATAGAAAAGACATAGGAACCAAATAATAAACCCACTCTAGTGCACAAAGACTCACAATTTAAGGCATTTTGACTTTTTACAATTGCAACGTTTGCAGCCTTCTTTATCCCCAGTCGTGGCAGACTTTCTTCTGGGCATTCAAAGAAAAAGTCAAAGCTAAAGAAAAGGATGCAAAAGTGAATTCAAAATTATCCAGACAACAAAGCATTACAAATGAAGACAAATCTCTGTAAAGTTGATAAAATCCTACAATTACCTTTTCTTCTTAGGACTGCTCTGATTATACTCTTCCCCTATACCAAATCCAGGTTGTCGAGAAATATCTTGTAGCGCTGGCCTCTTCTTGTCAAGTGGACTTGAGTTCATATATTTAGTTTTAAAAGGTTGCCTACATTGCAATGGCTTTATGCCAACTGTTAGGGATCGGAAACATGTAGTGGACTTTGTGACTCTAATCTGTGTGTTTCTAGAAGACTGCACCTCCTATTGATCAATTCTAGTCTTTTCACAACTGACACAAGCATTCCAGGAGCCATGCTTGTATTTGTTGATACTGAAATATTTCCACCTAAGCTTACAGGAAGTAAAGAACTTGTTCGACTGTCACCAGGAGCCTCCTTCACTCCAGACAAAGTTAGCATTCCCTGCATGCCAGTAGCTCCCTTTGAAGTTGTTAGCAGCCCAGTTCCACAATTTAATGACATTGAAGAGGCAAGGATATTTAAATGCAAACCAATCCCAGTTGGCATACCCACTGACATAGAAGAATGCCCATTATTTCTAAGTGAGCTGTCAGACTTGTCTGAGTTACCCTCAGATGTTTTATAAGAGCAAGATGAAAACTGTCCAACAGATAAAGATTGGGAACTTCTCCCAGCATCTATACCTGCATCTCTCTTATATACTACAAGTTTCTTGCCATCAGAAATTGTAGTTCCCTCACGTGACATTGATGGTGAAGTGTTCTTTTCAGAACCATCATCTGTGGTTACCAATGTTCCTTTTTTAGGCAATAAGTTTGTTGCATTCCATGAGCCATTGGTCAAGTTTCTTCTGCGAGCTTCTGATGCCTCAAAATCTAAGCAGTGCCTACGCATGCCTTGTTGTGGTTGATTATCATTCTGTACATGAATTATAATGAGTAATCAGTTTTGGGCCTTGGAATCTTGTATGTAACATGCACAG
Organism: Chamaecyparis obtusa; assembly: GCA_027943335.1. Taxonomy (NCBI): domain Eukaryota; kingdom Viridiplantae; phylum Streptophyta; class Pinopsida; order Cupressales; family Cupressaceae; genus Chamaecyparis; species Chamaecyparis obtusa. The sequence goes on along the minus strand of BSBK01003050.1, from coordinate 2,406,679 downwards.
GCATTTCATGGCTAAATGAATCTATTTTAAAAGCATCAACTTTTCTTACATGATGCTGGATACATAAGTAGAACAAGTGTATATCAAATTGGAAGCAATCAGAACTCCACAATGACATATTTTTTAGAGTACTCTTCAGTTTAAGTAATAATGCATTTATTGACACTGTAAAGACAACATGATAATGTACACTCATTGTAAAGACAACATGATAATGTACACTCACTGTAAGGACAGTCACAAATGAGGACATCTCACAGTGACTGTCCCTTGTGTAATTGCCACTTGAATGTATTGCTATTCAGCCACATTAATGCTTTTCTTCTTCAACAAATGAGGATAGTCACTCTAAAGACAACATGATAATGTACACTCACAGTGAGTGTACATTATCATGTTGTCTTTAGAGTGACTATCCTCATTTGTTGAAGAAGAAAAGCATTAATGTGGCTGAATAGCAATACATTCAAGTGGCAATTACACAAGGGACAGTCACTGTGAGATGTCCTCATTTGTGACTATCCTTACAGTGAGTGTACATTATCATGTTGTCTTTATAGTGAGTGTCCTCATTTGTTGAAAGAAAAAAGCATTAATGTGGTTCATTAGCAATGTATTAAATAATTTTTTTTTTAATCCACCCACGGGCGTCGCAATTGTGACGGGTGCCCGTCGTAATGCGACGCCCTACCGTCGCAATGTGGTAGAGGCCTAGAATGGGTAAAGGGGAAACATTGCGATGGGAGGGCATCGCAATTGCGACGGCTACCCATAGACATCGCAATTTGCAACTAAAAAACTACGACGTCTATGGGTGTCACTATTGCGACACATAGCCATCGTAATTGTGACACATAGCCATCGCAAAATGCCCCCAAATGTATTAGTGAGTTGACCAACTAGTTCGTCGCTATTATCTGCGTCAAAATATCAGCCCATACCTAAAACTATCAAATGATCAACTCCCATATTGGTCAAAAAAGAGGGCATTCTAGGCCGAAAATAACATTGGCATGTGTTCGTGTGTTGGTCAATCTTTCGACCAATATAAATTAATATTGGTCGAAAACTTTGGTCGCTCCGACCAGGATACCAAACTCGTGACGGTCACATTTTGACCACAGTTGGTCAAAATATTTAGTGGCTCTGACCAGGATGCCAAACCCATGATGCCACATTTCATTATAGAATGGTCAATTTTATGCCAGATTTTCGACGCAGGTGGGTCAAAATTTTGACAAAACACCTAGTGTTTAAAAAACATTGAAGATAAATATCCAGACTAATCACCAATGGTATCCTAATCGGTGATTAGTCTAGATATTTATCTTTAGGTGTCCACACTCATTCTACTACTTGTTGCTAGTGGGTCCCTTCTTGTTCTTTTTTCCAGACTGCTTTGGGCTCTAGCAATCCATCTGCTCTGCTCTACGTGAAACTGTGGGTTTTTTCATTTTGTTTGAACTATTTGAGATATAGGCTTTGACTAGTGATTCATGAATTGGTAGAGCTTCCTCTTAGACACCCACAACTCTTCAAATATATTGGTGTGAAGCCCCCAAAGGGTATTCTACTCTATGGGCCTCCTGATTCTGGGAAAAATTTAATTGCTAAGGCAGTGGCAAATGAAACTGGTGCCTTCTTTTTCTGTATCAATGGACCTGAGATCATGTCAAAGTTGGCTGGAGAAAGTGAAAGCAATCTCCAGAAGGCTTTTGAGGAGGTTGAGAAGAATGCCCCGTCCATTATATTTATTGATGAGATATTATAGAGATTTGTCACCGGGCTTGCAAGTATGCTATTAGAGAAAATATTGAGAAGGTGAGTTTCAATTGTGGTGGCTTTTGCAAACTAGATTTGGTTATGAATTTATTAATGGTTTTTTTGAACTGGTTTGTTAGAATTTTACATTTTTTGATTCAATTTTCCTCAACTTGTATCTTATTTTTTCAATTTGTCATGTTCTCTTTCCTTTGCACTTTTACAGGATAATATTGAATGTGAAAGAAAAAGAAGTGAGAACCCCGAGGCAATGGATGAGGATGATAATGATGAGGTAGCTGAAATAAAGGCTGCTCATTTTGAGGAGTCAATGAAATATGCCCGAAGAAGTGTCAGTGATGCTAATATTCAGAAGTATCAAGCCTTTGCACAAACACTAAAACAATCTTGAGGCTTTGGTTCTAAATTTCAATTTCCTGGTGCTTCTGTTGGTGTTTTTGATGTATTTGCTATAGCAGATAATAAAGATGATGATGACTTATACAGTTAGGAAACTTAGTACACAATTGTCATCTTAATGAAGTGACAAATGTGTTTGTTCTAGGTGAGGACTTACTAAATTGTAAGTCTTTAGAGAAATATTAACTGTGGAAAGGAAATTTAGATATGGAAACTTTTTCTCAAGTGGTAGATAAAGCTACGAAAACCTTTCTTTTAAAAAAAAAAATCCTTCTGGAAAATATTCTATACTAAATCAATTCTACAACAAAGAAAGTCTAGTTCAATTAATTGTGACTGGTGATTCATGAATTGGTAGAGCTTCCTCTTAGATGCCCACAACTCTTCAAATCTATTGGTGTGAAGCCCCCAAAGGGTATTCTGCTCTATGGGCCTCCTGGTTCTGGGAAAACTTTAATTGCTAGGGTAGTGGCAAATGAAACCAATGCCTTCTTTTTCTGTATCAATGGACTTGAGATCATGTCAAAGTTGGTTGGAGAAAGTGAAAGAAATCTCTGGAAGGCTTTTGAGGAGTCTAAGAAGAATGCCCCATCCATTATATTTATTGATGAGATATTACAGAGATTTGTCAGCGGGCTCTAGCAATCCATCTGCTCTACTCTGCGTGAAACTGTGGGTTTTTTCATTTTGTTTGAACTATTTGAGAGATAGGCTATGACTGGTGATGCATAATTGGTTTGCATGTTTTCAGCATGGAAGTAGTGTTGGGGATGCTGGTGGTACTGCGGACAGAGTCCTTAACCAGTTGTTGATGGAGATGGATGGTATGACAACCAAGAAAACAATTTTCATTATACCTAATGGCATTGGCCTGTTATACCCAAGGATTCAATGGAGCCGATATTAAAGAGATTTTTCAACAGGCTTGCAAGTATGCTATTAGAGAAAATATTGAGAAGGTGAGTTTCAATTGCAGTGGATTTTGCAAACTAGATTTGGTTATGAATTTATTAATGGTTTTTTTTGAACTAGTTTGTTAGAATTTTACATTTTTTGATTCAATTTTCCTCAACTTGTATCTTATTATTTCAATTTGTGATGTTCTCTTTCCTCTACACTTTTACAAGATATTAAACATGAAAGAAAAAGAAGTGAGAACCCCGAGGCAATGGATGAGGATGATAGTGATGAGGTAGCTGAAATAAAGGCTGCTCATTTTGAGGAGTCAATGAAATATGCCCGAAGAAGTGTCAGTGATGTATTTGTTGCTACTGCTGCTTCTTCTTCTACTACTTCGGATGTATTTTCTAAGATGATTTCCCCCACCAAGATGATGTGCATCCATTTTATGGAGATTTGCTAAATTTTTTATATGATAAAGATCACTACAAGTTGGCCCTTGGCTAGATCAATATTGCTCGCAATCTCATTGCCAAAGTGGCCAAAGATTATGTTAGGCTGATAAAATATGGGGATTCTCTTTACCACTACAAATCTTTGAAGGTTGCTACACTTGGATAGATATGTACCATTGTTAAGAGAATTAGACCGAGTTTGGCTTACCTCAAACAGGTGAGGCAACATATGGTTATGTTCTTTTTTCTATCTATCTGGTTTTCACTACCTGTCGTTCCTTGGGATATCTTGCAAGAGTTCTATAAATTGATGGGCTATATTTTGGTGGGTGTCTTGTATGGGCCTATGAAATTTTTTATCTTGTCTTTTTTTCAATCCTACAACTATATTTTGATACGTGGATTGCTTGTAAGGAACTTTGATACCGCCATTTCAGTAGTTCTTCATATCATAGTTTTCTATGCATTCTCCAGTCTAGGCTTTATTTGTAGATTTTTTATCTCAATATTAAAATAATTAATTTAGTTAAATAAAGCTTTACGTCCCAAACACAATGACAACTAGGATGTGAATTTAATCTTTTTGGCAACTAAAGAGTCAAAAAATATAACAGATGGTTCAATATAACCTACAACTTTGTCCATGTAAGAGTTGAACTCTAAAATTTATGGTATGAAGACCTGCAACTTGTAGCTAAGAATATGATATTGAATAATTATGACTTATTTTAAAAATTCAAGAAAACTTAACCATTTCTATAGCGATTACTTAAAAAAAAGTATACCTGATCGATGACTCAATATTTGTAACCTCTCAGAAACTTTTCCTTTCCACTTCAATATCTTTCCTTGATAATTCTTGATCTCCTCAGAACCACTAGAAAAAAACAATGACAACAGAACTTTCTACTTTAGAAAATTGCATCAATACTTAACTTGAACATTTAGTCATGAAGGGTGTAACAAAATCTGATATGCTAATAGAAAAACTCATTTTGTAAAAAATGGCATTAAGCATGGATTTTGGTTTACATATGGTACATCAATTACTTCATCAAAGACATTATCTTTTACATTTATAATTGTTTATTTAGGTTCCATAACACTAGCATATACACAAAAAGAATCTGTATTAAAAAAAACATGGACACTACATATATATAAAAATACCTGGTAAAAAAAAAGAGGCCACTGAGGAAAATTGCACAGGTCTCCAAAAACAACATTACCCAACTCTTTCTCTCAAGCCAAAGACTTAGTGTGTTCAATTGCCTAGACTAGCAGTCAATTCTATGTTGAGTATATCTGTTAGGCCCTCCTACAGTTTGAATGAATTAAGAATAGAAGATAGGAACTAATTTAACACTTCACCTACTCAAAAACACAAACCAATGAAATAATCCACATTAGGCCAAGAGAGGTTGACGCATTCAATACAAGAATACTTACACAAAATGAAGCCGAATCATGCCAGACAATGACAATGAGAAGTTGACTATTGGCCCTTCTAGTTTTTTATTTGATAGTTTCTTGACAATGACACATTCAAAATGCACTTATGAGAAAAGATCTAGAACAAATGAAATTGATTAAATAATGAAGGTATGTTAGTTTGAGCTTCACTTTGTTTCAAGAATAGTTTAATATTCTCTACTTAACAAGGCCAACCACATGAAGGTGGAAGCTCATTTGGCCTCACCCCCCCTCCCCCTAACATCAATCTAAATTCCCCATTAACACATAACAATATTGATTAACATGACATATAATTCAATATTAATACACAAAATTCATAGATAATTACTTAAAACAATGATCATGGAGTTATTATGATAGTTTTACTGATATTTTTGTCACAATTTGATGTTCGGGATAGGGGAAAAGCACCTGCAACAATAGAGGCAATAGCTATAGATACAGATGACGATATCCCAGAAATCCCTAATATAATAAATACGGTGAAGAAAAAACTAAAAAGAGTCAATGGAAAAATTATTACTATTTTGCATGATGCTACTACCAGCCTCACCGCGATGTCCATGACCAGGTAATTGACCAAGCAAAAAATCTTGTAACAAGAAAAAATATATATTTTAGTTAACAACATAAAAGAGTATAAAATATAAACCTTTATTAAACTTTTGTTATAACTAAAGATTCATTACTGCTTACTTGAAAATGATGTGCTTGCGCCATCAATTCATCTATCCTCTTCAGCATCTCCTTGGTTGGATTTTCATCTTCCAAAATAGTAATAATTTATGCATTACTCTTTTTCTTCACCATATTTATTATATTAGGGATTTGGGATATCCTCATCTGTATCTACAACTATTACCTTTGTTGTTGCAGGTGATTTTCCCCTATCTGATATTTATCTTCAGGTGTCCACACTCATTCTGTTTCTTGTTACCAGCAGGTCGATCACAGTCAGTGATTGGGAGAGCCCTATTTTGGCACCAGTCATGTAGTACAAGCACTAGAATTGAGTTTTTTAGCACGACTAGGAATTTTTTGTATATCAACATGTGATAGAGTTTTTTTCCCAAACTCTATCGCATGTTGATATACAAAAATTTCTGAGCCCCTGCCAAAAAACTCAATTCTAGTGCTTGTACTAAGACCTTAAATTATTGACCTTCTCTTTGTTTCAAGAATAGTTTAACATTCTCTACTTAACAGGGCCAACCATATGAAGGTGGAAGCTCATTTGGCCTCTCCTAGGAGCCTCTTATGACCCTTTACAAAATTTTAAGACCTCTAAGATGTATTCTTAGGGATTGTAAATGATCGTAAAGGGTCATAAGGGGTCCTAGGACACAACAGCTGAGAAACATAATTGTAGGCATCACGATCACATTTTTTTGGAGACAACATAATTGAGTGGTATACCCAGATGATGGAGAGAAACTTCTGCACCTCCAGTTCCAAGTTGTTCTCCATCCCACAGTGTCAACTTGGAATCAGAGGTGCAGAAGTTGTACTCTATCTGGGTATACAACTCAATTATGTTGTCTCCAAAAAAATGTGACCATGATGCCTACAATTATGTTTGTCAGCTATTGTGAAATCCTCATCACCCTTAGCTGCCATCCTAATTAAGCCATTCTTCCCTCTCTAGTTCTTCAAGCCTCTGTAAGATATCTAGATCAAAAAAGTCTACAACATTGTGTCCATCCATGATCTCAAGAATATCATCTTCTTTCCACTCTTCATTTTCCAAAATATACCAATTCTTCAAGCTTGTAGAGTAGTCTCTAGTGGTTGCAAATCAATCTTATTACAAACTACAATAAGAGGCTTAGTAAGTCTAATTTAATTTTTCTGTGGACTGAGACCTTAAATTATTGAGCTTCTTGTTGTTTCAAGAATAGTTTAATTAACATTCTCTACTTAATAGGGCCAACCACGTGAAGGTGGAAGTTCATCTAGCCCCTCCTAGGAGCCTCTTATGACCCTTTACGACATTTTAAGACCTCTAAGATGTATTCTTAGAGGTCGTAAATGGTTGTAAAGGGTCATAAGGGGTCCTGGGACACAACAACTGAGAAACATAATTGTAGGCATCATGGTCACATTTTTTTGGAGACAATGTAATTGAGTGGTACACCTAGATGATGGAAAGCAACTTTCACTCCTCTGGTTCCAAGTTGACACTGCGGGATCCCAAGACCATAGATAAGGAATAAATTTAGAGAGTGGAGGAGGGCCATAATGACAAAAATAATACAGGACAAACCTCAAGTTAAATAAGGCAACTGCAAACATTTTAATACAATTTTATTATTAAATAATGAAATTTGCATAGAGGGGGCTTAGAACACTAGTCTATGCAAATTTCATTATTTAATAATAAAAATGTATTAAAATGTTTGCAGTTGCCTCATTTAACTTGAGGTTCATCCTATATTATTTTAGTCATTATGGCCCTCCTCTACTCTCTAAATTTATTCCTTATCTATGGTCTTTGGATCCCGCAGTGTCAACTTGGAATCAGAGGAGCGGAAGTTGCTTTCCATCATCTAGGTATACAACTCAATTACGTTGTCTCCAAAAAATTGTGACCATGATGCCTACAATTATGTTTCTCAGCTATTGTGAAATCTTTTTTTAGTCCGGCCTTTGTTGCCTTTGATGTTGTTGGTTCCCAAAACTGACGGATTGGAATTCTTCGAGTCTTGTCAACTCAATTATCGAATAACCAAATGGTTGTGGCCAACTTGATGGAACCAAGTGATATTATCCCGGTTCCCTGCACTTCTGGCACTGCAAAGCCAAGGCGGGTGCACCTGCTCCTAAATCGATACACTCAAACCCAGGATTTTTATAGCATAATAATATAACTATATAACACAATGAAAGGATCCTTAATAGCAAAATGAAAGGAAACTTTCAACTTTGCACAATGATATTAAATCGCTAAACCAACGTCAATCTGAATGAGTATATAATGCTTCAAGTTCTATATTTGTAAAAGATAAACAATTATATAATTATATGGATAATTTAAAATAAATGTGAAATTATGAATGAATATAATATTTTTATTAATAGAAAAATATAAACAATTGCCAGCATATAAATAACGACTTTATAGCAACAAATGAAGACCAGTGTCTAACTTAATTGGGCAAACAGAGTCTATATTCAAAATTGAACGTACAACTTTAAAATATTTTAATAAATTTAAACTATAAATAAAATAGTAATTCAGATGTGACAGATTAATATGTTAATGCAATTTTAAAATAATCCAGGATGCGCTTTAACTCCTATACAGAGACAAACCAGACGTAAATAAAAGAACAATTAAATATGTCACAATATTTACGTTTATTAATTTTAAAATGCAATATTAATCTAATCCACTTATTTGAAAAATAAAATATTTATAGAAATTATTAAAATATTAATAAAGGACACAATTAAAAATAAATAAATTAAAAAGCTCTATTCTACACAAATAAATTAAATTTTTCTTACAAATTATGCTTGAAAACAAAATTAAATCGGGGACACTCCTGAGATGATCAACCCGATCAATCTGTATCAATGCTCAGTAAAATATATATTGCCTCTCAGACAAATTTACAAGCTTTGTTCAAAATTTATATCTCTGCTAAGAAATAAAAATATCATATATTAATGCTCTTTCCAATTTTCAGGTCCTCCCCCTCCTGTCGTGATTTTAGACTCTATATTTATATAAAAACAAAAAAGCATGCAGTTTCTTTTTCAAAAGACACACCGCTTCATAAAACATATTTGTTTTTGCATATAATCATCAACTAACAATAACCGAGGCTCCTCTAATGGGTTCGGTTGTCAATGACAGGTGGAGGAAAACACTTGTGAACAGACATGTCTTTTCATAAATAACCATACACTCGTTAACTCATAACATGAGTGTCTTCAAACAATCGCATGACTAAGGATGCCAACACTGGGAGTAACGTGTCTATTGCATCCCAAAACTTATACTTTGGTTATTCTTTTTAATTTGTATGACCATATTCCATTTCAACTTCATGCAAACATGCGTTTTGAAAATCCTGTGTGGCTTTGCTTTGTGAACGCGTCCGGCACAACATGATTGCTTCTCTGCTTCCTACACGGGCTCAGGATGCCTTCTGTTGTAATTTCTTATTGCCATGCTTTTCTTACTCCAACGTCATATGGTGAACCGCATTCATGTTTATAGTTTTTAATGTTTTTCTTTTGTCCTATATGAACTTCTTCTCTATGCAGATGTGCAATACTTCTTCAGACACATTTGTCAGAACAGGCATGATATATGCTGGAGTTCTTCTATGACATCTATTCCCTATCCAGCGTATGGAACATATCTTGCAACCATTCTAGCACAACACAACTGCTTCCTTCCATCATGTATTTGACATTTTGAAATATTGCATTTTGCTTGTAGTCTCCCTTCATAGACATGTCTTGCTCCTACGTACTTGACGAGCCTTCATCCTACAAAAACAACATTAGATATTAATAACTGAATGATAATAACGTGTTCGGGGATCTATCAAACATAATAGATTTTATTGAGTAGACTCGATGTTTGCCAATTGCTTCGTATTGATCTTTAACTGACGGCTCCAGAAAATATATTCCCAATTCCGAACTATATTACTGTCCAGACGTTATTCCTTGTATCTGTGAATGCTAAGTCAATGTCACCTTCTTGGATGACATTGTGTTATACAAAGTTTGCGATGGCTAGAATGTCAAACCCGTCAACTTTCCATCTTTCTATTCATCATACTAGTAAGCAGGTTGCGGCCAAGAAATTATGTATTTTTGTCTTCATTCATAAATGATTCTCCGCAGGTAGTCCGAGTGTCTTCTCCCTTATTTGGCACATAACTCTCAGATTGAGAAATTACAATCAATTCATATATTTCATTTTTGTCCCTCGACGTGAATGATGTCACTATCTTCGAACTCTCAACATTCATATCTGTAGAACCACTTGGAATAAATAATTTGAATTATTTAAATGCTGAAACTGACATATTATGCTTAGGTTTATGCAAATAACATGAAGTCTGTAAATATGACCCAAGGATATGAGAGGAATTTAATCTCAATTAATTAGATATAAAATCATAATCATGTTAATGATTAAGAGATAAAATTGATAAAAATGGGTAAGAAATGGAATCCTCAATTTCCTGAAATTTAGGCTCCATTAGTGACTCTTGCTGAGGACACATGTTCCTTGCGAGCATGATGAGTATCCCAGCTATCTCTGGAATAGAAAACTGAGCATCCATGCTTCACATGATGCAGGGTGTAGATAGGGTGGCCTAGCCCCCCCAAAAATAAACACCATGTCTTTCCTCTATCAAATACTTTATCTTGATCATGCAACACCTTGAATCTCCTGTATATGGTATCACATCATTCCTTAATAAAATCTAATCCATTAACAAAGGTTAGAAAATAATCATTGCATAACATGTATTTTTCCTTCATTACTTGTCTAAAATTAAATTTTACCCTTGCTTTATCAACAAAATCTTTTAAAAAGAAATAAACTTCATTGTCTCTTAATCCTATCATTTGATCCCTTGGTTTACTCATTTGATCAACGCACATGGAAGAAAAATCCTCAAAGGATTTATGATGAAGACTAAAAAATACTTGCACAAACATATCCTTAACAAATATTATCATAGAGTTCTTAGGGATACTTACCTCGGTATGCTGTTTATACTTCATACCTGTGTCATCTGCATCACTCTTATGAGCAGTACCTACTGTCTCTACTTTATGAATACAATTCCCAGCATCTGACTTTTGTGTAGCTTTTGATGAATCCTCATGTGTTATGTTCTCTTCACTGATTGAAATATCCCCATGCTTTTAATCAATCAAACAAGCATCTAGATAAACCTTCTCTTCTAATAGTCCACCGTATATGGGATCTAAAAACTCTTTGAAATTGTGTTTGCACAAATCTCTCTCTTTACATAGGTCACAATGCACATCTTCAAAAAACATGTCAACCTCCTGAGAAATGTATGCTCTTTCTAGTTCATTGCTTTCCTGCTCACGAAAGCAATATGGATTAACTTCACAAGGTGCTTTATTTCTGGAAAGTAATTCTTCATGCCTTATAGGGAATAAATATGACAAACTCTCAAGATCAATCATAGGTTCATCAAATATTATACCTTCTAGGGATTTATCAAACACTTTCTGAATATGTGTTGATCCACTATCCCATTTTGAGAAAAAATTTGGGCCATTCTTTTCAACATACATCTTATATTCCATGTCCAATAAGGCTGAAATTTCATTTACACTGAGAAAATCTTCTTCCTCATTACTAAGATTTCCATCAAGCACAAGGCCTTGTTCAATTTGATCATAAGCTTCCTCTTCTCTATCTTCATCATCTTCTTCTAATATCTGAAAAAGAAGCTTTAGATCAGGGTCACCTAAGGAGATTCCCAAGTTTTTGACTTTTCTCATTATTTCTTTCTGTGAAGGCATCATTGTTATAGGTATCTTCTGATGTATATTTACCATCCTCATGAATAAGTGTGCAGAAGACTCCCCTTCAAATCTCTCCAAACTGAAAAATGCATCAAGTAGAGACATACTATGATCCTCTTCCACATTGCAACTTTGGTCTTCACACCATTCATAGCACATGTCATCTTCCTCGCTTGCATCATGAAACTCATATAGGAACCATTTTTCAAATTCTTTCCAAGATGAGATACATTGTGTAGGTAGTGATTCATAAGCCTGTCTCGCATTGTCCTTCAATGTTCTAACAAACAACTTCATCACCTGATCTTCTACATCAACCTCATAGTCTTCTATGAATGTATAAAATGCATCCAAATGTTGAAGTGCGGAATCATCCCATTCTCCATGAAACTTTGGCACAAGTTGTGAAAGTTTTGGGGATAACTTACTAGGTTCATAATCAAACTTACTAAAATCCAATGGCCTGATGCCATCTGGAATAAAAGGTTTTCTTTCAAATGATCGATACATTTGGAAAACGTATCCACCATCTCCTTCTGAGTCTACTCCCCCAGCAGAGCTACCAATTGAAAATTGTATTGAATAGAGTCGCCACCTCTTTCAAGGAATGTATTGATTTGTTGATCTTCTGGGTTCTCACTTCCAATAGAGTCACTTCCAAACAAACTGATAGAACTACTTTCAGATTCTGGTCTGCAAAATTAGAAATTCTAGGTAACTTCAAAATATCTATTGTGAGCAACTCTCCCTAGCGGAGTCGCCAATCTGTTGGTTCCCAAAACTGACAGATTAGAATTCTTTGAGTCTTGTCAACTCGATTATCAAATAACCAGATGGTTGTGGCCAACTTGACGAAACCAAGTGATATTATCCCGGTTCCCTGCACTTCTGGCACTGCAAAGCAAGGCAGGTGCACCTGCTCCTGAATTGATACACTCAAACCCAGGATTTTTATAGCATAATAATATAACTATATAACACAATGAAAGGATCCTTAATAGCAAAATGAAAGGAAACTTTCAACTTTGCACAATGATATTAAATCGCTAAAACAACGTCAATCTGAATGAGTATATAATGCTTCAAGTTCTATATTTGTAAAAGATAAACAATTATATAATTATATGGATAATTTAAAATAAATGTGAAATTATGAATGAATATAATATTTTTATTAATAGCAAAATATAAACAATTGCCAGCATATAAATAACGACTTTATAGCAACAAATGAAGACCAGTGTCTAACTTAATTGGGCAAACAGAGTCTATATTCAAAATTGAACGTACAACTTTAAAATCTTTTAATAAATTTAAACTATAAATAAAATAGTAATTCAGATGCGACAGATTAATATGTTAATGCAATTTTAAAATAATCTAGGATGCGCTTTAACTCCTGTACAGAGACAAACCAGATGTAAATAAAAGAACAATTAAATATGTCACAATATTTACGTTTATTAATTTTAAAATGCAATATTAATCTAATCCACTTATCTAAAAAATAAAATATTTATAGAAATTATTAAAATATTAATAAAGGACACAATTAAAAATAAATAAATTAAAAAGCTCTATTCTGTACAAATAAATTAAAATTTTCTTACAAATTATGCTTGAAAACAAAATTAAATCGGGGACACTCCTGAGATGATCAACCCAATCAATCTGTATCAATGCTCAGTAAAATATATATTGCCTCTCAGACAAATTTACAAGCTTTTTTCAAAATTTATATCTCTGCTAAGAAATAAAAATATCATATATTAATGCTCTTTCCAGTTTTCAGGTCCTCCCCCTCCTGTCATGATTTCGGACTCTATATTTATATAAAAACAAAAGAGCATGCGGTTTCTTTTTCAAAAGACACACCGCTTCATAAAACATATTTGTTTTTGCATATAATCATCAACTAACAATAAGTGAGGCTCCTCTAATGGGCTCAGTTGTCAATGCAGGTGGAGGCAAACACTTGTGAACAGACATGTCTTTTCATAAATAACCATACACTCATTAACTCATAACATGAGTGTCTTCAAACAATCGCATGACTAAGGATGCCAGCGCTGGGAGTAACGTGTCTATTGCATCCCAAACTTATACTTTGGTTATTCTTTTTAATTTGTATGACCATATTCCATTTCAACTTCATGCAAACATGCATTTTGAAAATCTCGTGTGGCTTTGCTTTGTGAACGCGTCCGGCACAACATGACTGCTTCTCTGCTTCCTACACGAGCTCGGGATGCCTTCTGTTGTAATTTCTTATTGCCGTGCTTTTCTTACTCCAACGTCATATGGTGAACCGCATTCATGTTTATAGTTTTTAATGTTTTTCTTTTGTCCTGTATGAACTTCTTCTCTATGCAGATGTGCAATACTTCTTCAAAAACATTTGTCAGAATAGGCATGATATATGCTGGAGTTCTTCTACGACATCTATTCCCTATCTAGCATATGGAACATATCTTGCAACCATTCTAGCACAACACAACTGCTTCCTTCCATCATGTATTTGACATTTTGAAATATTGCATTTTGCTTGTAGTCTCCCTTCATAGACGTGTCTTGCTCCTACATACTTAACGAGCCTTCATCTTACAAAAACAACATCAGATATTAATAAATGAATGATAATAACATGTTCGGGGATCTATCAAACATAATAGATTTTATTGAGTAGACTCGATGTTTGCCAATTGCTTTGTATTGATCTTTAACTGACAGCTCCAGAAAATAGATTCCCAATTCCGAACTGTATTACTGTCCAGACGTTATTCCTTGTATCCGTGAATGCTAAGTCAATGTTGCCTTCTTGGACGACATTGTGTTATACAAAGTTTGTGATGGCTAGAATGTCAAACCCGTCAACTTTCCATCTTTCTATTCATCATACTAGTAAGCAGGTTGCAGCCAAGAAATTATGTATTTTTGTCTTCATTCATAAATGATTCTCCGCAGGTAGTCCGAGTGTCTTCTCCCTTATTTGGCATAGAACTCTCAGATTGAGAAATTACAATCAATTCATATATTTCATTTTTGTCCCTCGACGTGAATGATGTCGCTATCTTTGAACTCTCAACATTCATATCTGTAGAACCACTTGGAATAAATAATTTGAATTATTTAAATGCTAAAACTGACATATTATGCTTAGGTTTATGCAAATAACATGAAGTCTGTAAATATGACCCAAGGATATGAGAGGAATTTAATCTCAATTAATCAAATATAAAATCATAATCATGTTAATGATTAAGAGATAAAATTGATAAAAATGGGTAAGAAATGGAATCCTCAATTTCCTGAAATTTAGGCTCCATCAGATGTGTCCTGCAACGTATGAAAAGTTTGAAATATGTTACATGATATAGATATAAAGATCATTAATTAGTGCATTATTACATTCTACTAGTAGTTAATACTATTGCATACCTTCTTCTCTCATTTTCTGGTGTAATTCCTCTTTGAGTATCCCCTTTCTCCTTTGCATCCAAAATTAACTCATTCCAATCCCTCATTGGAATAAAGGGAGGATGCTTGTACTTCAAACTTCAAACTTCAGCAAGACTTCATACCACACAGTGTTCATAGATTACGTTCAATGCATTATTTATGCTTGTATTGGTGGGAAAACTCTTGAAAATGCCCAAAAGAAATTGCATTCAACTATGTTGTTTACATAACACATGTAGTTTACCTCTAGCCTCAATTAGCATTGTGTAAAAATCTATGAATGGTGCATGGTACGAAGCCTCGCTCAAGCTTGAAAATGATAGTCAATGTCTATTTAAACTTTAGGATGATACTTATATGATGGCTTAAGTAAATTGTTTTTACCTTGAGACTAGTACACCATGGGATTAGAGGATGGTTGTTATAATAGAAACTGTGTCTGTGGGATACTTTTATATTTTGTATTAAATGATGATACATATGTGTTTCTTCCTTTTACAACATTCTATATTTTGATACTTATAGCCTATGATTCTGATACCTTGTATTCAAGAGATGTTGGAAAGCCCATCTTATCTTCCCCCATCTCATCATCCTCGTCACCCTTAGTTGCCATCCAAAGCCCTTATTCCCTCTCCAGTTCTTCAAGCCTCTACAAGATATCTGGATCAATAAAGTCTGCAACATTGTGTCCATCCATGATCTCAGGAATACCATCTTCTTTCCACTCTTCTTGCCTCTCTTTCCCATGTCGTAGCTTAGGCATTGCAACATGAATCCTATTTTCCACAACTACTGGTGGATCCTTAGGTGTAGTTGAAATTACCAAATGGCCTTCAAAGGTCAAGGAAAAAATGGAATAACCATGAACATGAACATAAACATGAAGATTGATAGCAGATTGGGGCTCACTTGAGCCATAAACATGAAGAATTATTCTAAAAAAATATGTAAACCACATATATGCGCACTTGAGGCAAAGAGAAGTTATGTCATATCCATATTAAAATATTAGTTACAATATGAAAATACTAAACTAACTAATTCCTGAGTTCATCTCTGCATATGGTTGCAACAAAGATATGTGATTACAATACAAAGAAGGCATCGTAAAAATATAATTTCAGAATTTTCCCTAGCCTGACATGTTTTGCACTCAAATCCTTCATCGTAGATAAGTGGAGATGGGCGGATAGATGCAGATGAGTTGTCATCGACCCAACTAAAGTATCTGTAGCCATTATTTCCCTGTGATGCCTAATCTACATTAGTTCTTATAATATAATGAATAGTATTTACATTAGAAACATTAAATATATACACATTAGCAACCTTTTTTCTTTTTGGGTAGCACCAAAATTGTCATCCAAGGTTTCTCTGTGTTCGTGAAGTCTTCAACACACACTGCCCACCACCACATTGACAATTTGGCACATTGACAAGAGCAATCAAGCCTATATCAATAATGCACCGCACCATCGTTACTACATTTATTATTTTTATATGATTATTTATATATGGAATACACCAAGGAGTACCATCAGAAATATTAACCATTTACAATAATGAAAAGTAAACCTAAATCAAATAGCTCATTTTTTTATCAACATGTGTAGTCTCTGTGTATATGAAAAATGAAAGAAATATCAAGCTAAAATAAAATAGTGAACAAAATAGTATTCCACACAGAGTGAATGAAATATACCATCAAAAGAAGGTGACAAAATCCTATCACGAAGCACAGACATAGGAAATAAAAATGGGACAAAAGACAAGAAATAAGAAAAACCATTACGACTATAGAAAAATCATTAATACTATAATAAAAAAAAGAAACACTCTTTGTCAACAATTTTCAAAATCATTAGGACTATAGAAAAATAATTAAGACTACACAAAATCAAATTTTAGAAATGGACGGTTATGATGCTTTTCCATTACAACAATTGAGCATTCATCATTTGGTATTGTGTATTCCATTTAAGTATGTCAACAATGTTCAAGAAATAAGAAAAATCATTAGGACTATAGAAAAATCAAGTTCTAGAAATGGACGGTTCTGATATTGCTTTGCCATTATAACAATTGAGCATTCATCATTTGGTAATTCTTAGTGTATTCCATTTAAGTTTCTTATTGAATCCTCAAGTTGAGTTGGCCTATTTAAGGTGATAGTAGAGGGCTCTACATTAGCAGTCTACAGAATTAGACCTTTATTTTAAATGCATTTAACACAAAAAAAAATAAATTACAAAACTGAACCAATGGCATGTTTACAACAAAGAAATAGAATGATAATAATATGCTAAAAATTTTGTTCTATTTAATACACGCCAAAGTACTAGTAGGAGAGAGAGAGAGAGAGAGAGAGAGGAGGGGAATGATGAGGATATTGATGCTCCGCTTAGTCGTTATCTTAGAAAAATGAGCAAGAAACCAAAAAAGAAATGATTGTAATTAACATTTTTTGCTAATCATTTCTTTTTTGGTTTCTTGTTCATTTTTCTAAGGTAACGACTAGTAAGTGGAGGTACATGAGTTATGTGCATCTCACTAGTTATAGATGGGAAACTATGACACACTAGTATCTGTGAACTCCTATTAATCTACAAACTCTCATGTTAAACAACTACAAAATAAAGTCAACATAGCTCTGTTAATCAACATGTCCTTTGGTTTACTAGTTTACTTATAAATAGTATGTCCTTTGGTTTACTAGTTTAATCTGGTTTAAGAATGGTTTTTTTCATGTTTGAATGTACCATTGAATGAAGCTTGGCTATATTAAGTACAATCTTAAGACTCATGACTCTTCAAATTCTCTTGTTTCCTTCAGACCTCCAAACATGTGTACTATGAGATTTCCTCCAACAAATGGACTTGTGATGATTTTCACAATAGTATATGTGTTGGAGGACTACTCAAAGTACTGCTTAGGAAAATTTGAATGTTCATCCCCTTTGCATATAAGAGTTGATCATAGAAGGTATATGCACAGGTGAAAAACATGCATATTTGACCAAGCAATACTGGGAGCTAGACCCAATAACAAATAGATTTGTGGTGATTTTCACAATAGTACATGTGTTTCTAGGTAAGCTCCCAATAGCACTCAGGAAAATATGCATGTTCATCACCTGTGCATATGAAGTGGCTCTAATGGAAGATAGAATCACTAAATTTTGCATACTCATTTTTTTTTGGGTTGATAATGTCAGACATGGTCTTTCTTGAATGGAATGACTCGTTACTTGATATTGTTAGACATGAGAGTTTGTAGATTAATAGGAGTTCACATTTTCATGGGAACGTATCATTCAATTGAGCATTAATGCCCATCTATATCTAGTGAGATGAACATAACTCATGTACCTCATGCTAGTGTGCTTGGATTAGACTAGACATTATCCAATCACTTGTGAGGATTGTCACTATTATTAATTGGTGTAAAAGGAGGATAGCCTATGTGTTATAGCACTTTATATAAATACTCACTATTTGGATAATGTCTAGTCTAATGAAAAATAGTGTATACAAGGTATCCAAGCACACTAGCATGAGGTACATGAGTTATGTGCATCTCACTAGTTATAGATGGGTAACTATTGCACAATAGTATCTATGAACTCCTATTAATCTACAAAATCTCATATTAAACAACTACAAAATAAAGTCAACATAATTTTGTTAACACAACCAAAGTTAATATTAAATTATCTAAACCAAATGGTGCCTTAGAGGGATAGAGGAATACTTTGCTAAAGAAGTTTGACTATTGTTTGTGAAAATGCCTCCAAGGAATGTAGGTATTGCCAGGGAGATCCAAGAGTTAAAGGAGAAGAACACAAGGTTGCAGGAATCTTACAATGCATTTTTGGCCAGGCTTGAAGCACTGGAATCCAATCAAAGAAGAGAAGAAAATGAAGGTGTTGATAGTGAAGAAGATGAAGAAACCCATAAGGAAGGGGAATGAGAGGAAGAAGAGGAACAAATAGATCTTGAAGAGTAGAGGACAATCAGGATATTCAAGGCTATGAAGATTGAGCAGCATAAGGTGAGGGGAGATATCCCTATGTATGATGGAAGTCTGAAAGAAAAAGAGCTTTTGGACTGGATTGCATCAATGGTTGCATACTTTGAAGTTGAAGAGGTACCGGAAGATCAAAGGGTCAGATTGGCAAAAAAAAACTCAAAGGGAATGCACTCCTATGGTGGGATCATGAGGAGGCAGACAGAAGGAGAAGAGGTAATCCAAAGATTGTCTCTTGGAACAGGATGATAGAAAAATTGAAAGGTAACTTTCTTCCTAAAGAATGTACAAATGAATAAAAGAATGCAAAGTTTAAAACAAAGAGATTTGGATGTTAAAGCATATATAGATGAATTATATAAACTAACCTTAAGGTCAGGATTGGAAGAAGATGAAGTTGTTAAGGTTGCTAGATATTTAGGTGGTTTAAGATTTAACATCCAAGATGAATTTGTGGCTTCTAACCTCAGAAGTGTGAAGGAATGTTACCGGTTGGCCCTTAGAATAAAGGAGAAATTGAAGAGGAAAAGTGAAAGATAGAATAGCAACAATAGAGGAGGTTCTTCAATGAGGGGAAGAGGAGGAAGGACAAATTAGGTTTGGGAAGAAAAGGACAAAGGATCGAATAGGACAATGCTGCATAGTCCTAGAAATGTAGACTTTTGGGATTTTTCAAATAGGTATAGTCAAGTGTCCTATTGAAGGGCAGCCAGTTACAACCATGTTCAGATGTGGACTTCTAGTGGGTAGAAAGAACCAACTATCAAGGCACCATATTCCTAAAGTACAGGTTCAAACTCAGACATCCAATGCCAGGACTGATTCTTGGGACAAGAATCCTTTCAAAGGTGGTGAACATGGTGCAGGGGCACCTAGAACATCTAAAGACTACCAGGAGTCCATAATTACAACCATGCACCTAATGACATCTAAAGACATCAATTAGAATGTATTGGCACCTATAATGGCCTATAAGGTCATTCCATGCAATGCAAATGGAAAATATGTAATAAGTCTTAAAAGGCCTAATAGGTCTTAGGACCAAAATAAGAGCCTAGGATGGTATTTGGTGTTACAGGTTTATAATAGTTTAGATTTGATTTTAATAATGCTTAATAAGTTCATTTGGGTCACATTTCAAAGTCTTAAGGCTTCATTATCTTTAAAAGTTTCAAAAACTCCAAATTTGTAATGTTGCAAATTCAAAAATTTGAAATGCAATGGTTATTAGAAAATGGAGGGAATTAGATTTTGTTATGTTTTAGTGCAAACTAATCCATCCAACCAATTGGGATTGGTTGGGGTAGTTTCTAGGAGTCCATCAAATATGCCAAAGTTTCATCGTACGACAGAAGATGCCTGGTGTACGAACTATACTGAGTTTTTGATAAATAAACTTCTTTCAAATGCAATTTCCTTGAGTTCTTAGAGTGATTTTGGATTCATTTTGTCATTGTCTTACATTTCAATGCATTTTGAATAGTTAGATATTGATCCTAGACCACATCTATGCATTTGTGAGGTCTGTATTTGTATTTTTACTAAATTAATTCTGACTGGCAGAGTAGTTTCAACCATTCCTTTGACAGTTTTGTGAGTTTCCAACTGAATATGGTCATTCCATGACCTCTAACCACTGTAACACATGGAATGTGGTGCAAGGGCACCACCTCCACCTTTGAATTTCACATCATTTAAGTTATGTCAAGAAAGGATATATTCATTAAAGTGTTAGAACCATGGTATATTTGTTAAATTACATTATAATGATTCGACAAAGAGAATATGGGATATTTGTAAGCAAAATTCTGAATAGGAATATGAATGGTCATGGAAGACAAACCATTTTGTAATGGTCCAATATGGTCTTAAATAGACTATACTATGTAATAGAGAGGAGGATAGTTAGAGAGAGTCGACAGACAATAGAACAGGCAAGAGAGTAATAATTGTGGAAAAGTATCGGGCTCTCTGGCCTTTAACTAGAGAGCCATGAATGTTTTGTCTGCCTTGAGTATGAATGAAATGTATTTTAATTAAGCTTTATGTATTCCCTATTGGTGGTTTTTTTATCTCTGTTATGAAGAACATAACAATATTAATGAATCGGCTTCTCTTTATTGTTATTGTGCAAAGAAATATAAATGATCTATTTTGTTTCATAACAGTCCCGTAAGGAATGGTTTTTGGGTTATTAGTCTCTTTATGACAGTCCCATAGGGGAGGATAGTAATCAGTTTTATTCATAGAGAAATGTTTTGAAACCTTTTGGTAAGCCAAGAAAGCATTGATGTCTACAATGGTTTTAAAAAAATAGTTTTCAAGAACTCAATATTAATTGATTTTATATATATTCCTGCTATCGGTTTTTGATATCTTTTGTAAATAACATAACAGTGAATGATATTGGTTTTGGTTGAAAGAGTTTCGTAGTGGAATGTATCAGGTTCCTTAAAGGATTGAATAGTGTAATAGATGGGTGTTTGAGGCATCAAAAACTGATGGTCATGTTTTTGTTTATGAGTTTTGGTATGCAAACAGTCTCGATTTAGGATATATCCAAATTATTCCCAGGACACTGCTGCAAGCATTTTCTTACTTTGCTAGTTAAACACATAGCATATATCTAACTAGGGCATCAATCTTGAAGTAGCATAGCTACTTACCCAAAATATGAGTACTTGGGTTATTAAAATTCATTTCCTTGGCTTGCTTCTCACCCAATGGCATTGGAGACCAATGGAGAAATCACAAGTCAAGGTACACTCTCCATGACAAAGCCGACTGAGGAGTTTCCAAGCCAGTTTGACAAAGAGTTTAGTATCTCATGGGTACAACACAAAATTTTCAATAAAATGTTTGCAAAACTAAAACATGAGCTTCAAAACCATGGATGCATCCAAGGTTAAACTTGCAGAGATGTTCAATCTATCCACTCACTTTGCAAATTGACAAGGCATGATATATAAACAACCTAGCAAATACCCAATACATGATGCCCTGGCACATTGCTCATGTGCCCTAAGTAGGTAACCAATAAAACAATGCCAGACAAATGCAAAGTAAGAAAACCCTTACAGGAGGTCCTCCTTTTACACCAAATCATAGTGGCAACCCTCGCAGGTAGGCAGTCCTCCTTTTACACCAAATCACAGTGGAAACCCTCGCAGGCAGGCGGTCCTCATTTTACACCAAATCATAGTGGCAACCCTCACAGGTAGGCAGTCCTCCTAAAACTCTCACCAAATAATAGTTCAAATAATCACATGCTCCAGCTCCTTCACGTGCTCCAATTGAAAACCAAACAATGAAATGAGATACAAAATCTTTTTTCTTTTTAAAGTTATGCCCGTGTTGGTCAAAATTTTGACCTACATGGTATTGGTCAAAATTTTGACTAACACGGGCATGGATTGAAAAAAAGGAAGTTTTCCTTCTATAATTCGACCAACCTAAACCTTTTTAATTGATTGTCAAAAATTTTGGTAGAAAAATGAGGTCAAATGTAGTAGTGCGAGTATGGATGAAAGCATTAAATGATGAGCTAGAAATTGTTATGATTTCGAGATTGAGGATAAAGTTTGTTATGAGATCCATGGTTGATAAAATTTGGAGAAGATCTAAAGGATGGAATTGAAACATGTTATTGACACAACTTCCGAGGAAGGTTTGAGAGGCAAAATCAACGAAGAAGAATAAACGGAAAAATTTGATGGTTGATATGAAAATGGTTTATCTATCTATATAAGAGATATTAGTTTCTTTATTGAAACATGCTGGAAGAAAGTTAACTGTTAGTCTTAAATCCTCTAACAAGGTCACACCTAACAGTGTGTTTGTAACCTTTAACAAGGTTGGCTCTTCACCAAGCTCACTTCAAAAGAGTGAAAATTATTTTGGGTTACCGGTCCCAAGTGTTTTTTCCCTTAGTAGGGTTTCCACATTAAATCATTGTGTTATGTGTTTCTGTGATGATTTTTTTATTGTCATAATTTACATACTACATATTTTATTTAGTCAGTAATCATAGTGAGCTAATTAACTGGTAATCGGTAAAAGGCACAGACAGTTTAATAGTTTATATTACCGAGCTGCATAATTTATTGAAATTATTTTGAGTGTCACATCTTTGTATTTGGGACTATAGGATAACTGATCTAATTAATTCACCCCCCTCTTAGTTATTCTAACAATGGGTATCAAAGCATTGGTTGCTTGGAACAAAGTTTTAAGGACTTCAGCAGAAAGATTACAAGATGTATAAGAGGGAAGTGCTGAAGCTGAATAAGGACAACTTTACTATATGCCAAAGCCGGATGAGACTTCACATATCTGGAATTGGTGATTCTTCTATAACCTTACTGGACAATGGCTATATACAACTGTTGACTGGACCTTTACCTCTTTATTAGTTGCGAGACGAACATGAACACAACATTACTATGATGGAGATTGCTACTACTCTATCTGATGCTGAATTTGAGGATGTCAAGACTTGCACTACTGCAAAGAAAATATGGGATACACTTTCTCTAGTCTATAGTGGTGATGCAAATGTGAAGAGAGCCAAAGTTGAAAGCTTAAGAGGTAGTTTTGATGATATGAAAATGAAGGAAAGAGAAAACATAGTACATTACTCAAACTGAATCAAAGAGGTAGTCAATGCTATCTGAGGAGCTGGTGGTGTCATTGATGAAGATACAGTGGTAAGTAAGATTCTAAAAACCTTGTTGCCTGCATATGCAATTAGAATATCTTCTATACATGAAATGAGGTCTACACATGGCAACACTCTTACTCTTGATAGTCTGATTGGTAAGTTAAAAACCTTTGAGTTGAACAATTTTGATAATAGTGTTGTACCGTATGTCTGCTTTTATGTCTTCTCTGAAGATTGGTAAATCTAGCAGTAAACATAATATAAGGAATGACAGTGATAGTAATATTGATGATGAGCTTGATGAAATTGAAGCTCTTATGGCACAAAGACTGCCTAAAGGTAAAGGTAGATATAAGGGAAAGTTACTTTTAGCTTGTTTTAATTGTAAAGAAGTTGGCCATATTGCTGCTAGATGCCCGAATAGGAAAGAGGAAGATAAAGACAAAGACCGATCTAGTGATGGAAGCTATGGAAGAAGAAACAACAAAGGTTACCCACACTACAACATAAATAACTAAGATCACAAAGATAAGGGCAAAAAGGCATGTTATTTGGTTGAAGATGAGGAGACTGACATCGACACTAATGATGATGTTGAGGTAGTGTTTGTTGAAATGAAAGATGATTATGAAGAGGAGGAAAGGTATGTAGAAACAACACTCATTTCTAAAGTTAGTAAAAATGATACTTGGATCATTGATAGTGGTTGTACACATCACATGGTTGGTGATGAAGATAAGTTTGATCATCTTGAGCATTAATGGAGGATCAGTAAAAATGGGTAATGATACAACTTGCATGGTTGAAGGAAAAGTATCTTTATTGATAAATGATAAAATCAGATGTGATAATGCTT
Source organism: Chamaecyparis obtusa (assembly GCA_027943335.1). NCBI lineage: Eukaryota > Viridiplantae > Streptophyta > Pinopsida > Cupressales > Cupressaceae > Chamaecyparis > Chamaecyparis obtusa. The sequence goes on along the minus strand of BSBK01003050.1, from coordinate 2,382,125 downwards.
ATTGGGTAAAAGGACTGAATTACAATTTTCTAAGTGTAGCACAACTTAACAACTTAGGTCATCGAGTGGCATTTGAAAGCAAGAAGGTGAGAATATATGATGAAAGTAGAAAGCTTGTCGGAACATGAGGACAATCAAAAGGTAACTTATTTTATCTTGACAATGCTGAGACATCTTATTTACTGGTGAAAAATGAAGATGCATGGTTATGGCATAATAGTTTATGTCATGTAAATTTTGATAACATGATTAAGATAGTAGAAAAAGAAAAGTTAGAGGACTGCCTAGCCTAACTAAACCTGATCATGTTATGTGTCATCAATGTCAGAAAGGGAAGATGACAAAATCTAGTTTTAAAAGTAAATACTATTCAACAAAAAGAATCTTGGAGTTAGTTCACACTGACCTATGTGGTCCCATGAGAACTCAAAGCTACTATAGTGATAGATACTTTATCCTATTTGTTGATGATTATACTAGATTGATGACTGCCATGTTTCTAAAAGAAAAATCTAAGCCATTTAAATATTTAAATGGTACAAGGCTAAAGTAGAAAAAGAAACCGGAAAAGAATTGAAATGATTGAGGTCTGATAGAGGTGGTGAGTTTATTTCTGATGAATTCAATAACTATTGTAATGAGCATGGCATCAAAAGAAAGGTTTTTGCACCTAGAACACCGCAACAGAATGGGATTGCTGAAAGGAGAAATAGATATATTGTTGATTGTGCAAGAACACTGATGATAGAGAAAAATATTGCACAAATGTATTGGAGAGAAGAAGTTAGCACAACTGTATATGTCCTAAACCAAGTTCAACTAAAGAAAGACACACACAAGACACCCTACGAGTTATGGTTTGGATACACACCGAGTGTAAGTTACTTCAAAATTTTGGGTAGCAAATGTTTTATTTTGAAAGATGATATAAATGGGAAATTTTACTCTAAAGGTGATGAGGGAATATTCGTTAGATATTCTACTAAAAGTAAAGCTTACAAGTGTTTGAATAAGGTTACTAATAAGATATTTGAAAGTGCTAATGTTAGAGTTTATGAATTTGTTGATAAAAATGATGAAGAAAGCATTAAGGAGCTGGAAGACTATGGTAGATTTGCTTATGTTGAACATCCATAGTACCTATTGAAGCCACAGGCTGAATCGATCAAGCATCAAGAAAATAACACTGAGGAAAAACAAAGGGAAATTGAGGATCAGGAAGAAGCTACCAAGCAAGGAAATGAACCTAAACAAAATGAAGAACAAAGAAGAGATCAAGTGATAGTAAGATTTGTTAGAAGACATCATCCTGAGAATCAAATCATTGGAGATAGGCAAGAAGGCATGATGACAAGAAGTAAGTTAAGACAAAATGTATGCTTAGTTTGTGAGTTTGAACCTAAGAATGTTAAGGTTGCACTTGAGAATAATGAATGGATCAATGCTATGAATGAAGAGATTGAAAAAATTGAGAAAAATAAGACATGGACTTTAGTACCTAGGCCAAAAGATAAAAATGTTATTGGTACTAAATGGATTTTCAAAAATAAAATGAATAAAAATGGAGAGGTTATAAGGAATAAAGCTAGACTTGTTTGCAAGGGATATGCACAAGAAGAAGGTATTGATTATGGTGAAAATTTTGCACCTGTTGCTAGACTAGAAGGAGCCCGCATGTTACTTGCATATGTTGCACATAAGAAATTTAAGGTCTATCAGATGGATGTTAAGTCATCTTTTCTGAATGGAATACTAGAGGAGGAGGTCTACATAGAACAACCATAAGGATTTGTTGATCCGAATCAGAAAGACATGGTATGTAGACTAGACAAAGCTTTATATGGATTAAAGAAAGCACCGAGAGCATGGTATGAAAGGTTACATACTTATCTTTTAAGTATTGGTTTTCTAAGAACTAGTGAAAAAAACAATTTATACATGAAAGGAGGATCTGATGATACTATTTTGATTAATGAAATATTTGTGGATGATATAATCTTTGGAGGACAAGATCATGTTTGTAAATATTTTACTAATGAGATGAGAAAACAATTTGAAATGTCAATGTTTGGAGAGATTAAATTATTTCTAGGCTTGGATGTTATTCAATAGAAAGTATGGACCTTTCATCACACAATCAAAGTACATTAAGGAAGTATTGAGAACATTTGCATGGAAGATGATAAACTAGTAGGAAAAATGATGGTTACAGACTGCAAATTGACAAAAGATGATGAATCTACATAGGTAAATTAGACATTGTACCAATCTATGATTGGTAAAGTGATGTATGTAGTACACAATAGGCTTGATATTGTGCATGTAGTGGGGATTGTGGCTAGATTTTATACCAATCTAAAGGATTCATATATGGTTGTAGTGAAAAGAATCTTGAGATACCTAAAGAAAATAGAAAATTATGGTTTATGGTATCCTAAGGAAGGAAAATTTGAATTAAGAGTCTATATCGATGCAAATTGGGCTGGAAATATAGATGATAAAAAGAGCACAATCGGAGGAGCATTTTTATTTGGTGAAAGAATTGTAACTTGGACAAGTAAGAAACAACCTTGTATTTCTCAGTCTACTGTTGAAGCAGATGATGAACTACAACTGATTTGAATACATTGTATAACTTGAAGATCTATGATTTAAGATCACTGAGTTGTTGATTAGATATGTAAGATGATTAAATCAGTAATATGTTGTCATTGATGTCAACTAGTTTTGACAGTACTTATCTTGTAAGTTACTATACCCAAACATTTGTAGAAGAAGAAGAAAAGAGATGAAGAACATAATATATCTACATGAGGAAGATGGATATGACATATAACAATAAGGAACACATTGGGTAACTTATGGATGAGTCTACGACCTTATGTTATTGACTTAACTATGTTGCATTCATCTATGATGAAGGATAGAGAAAAATGCACAAGGAAGTGTTGTCAATTAAAGAACCATTTCAGTATACACTGATGCAATGTAGTGTATATCGATCACAGTATAAATTGAGCTTGTGTTCATCAACACATTTCTTTGTTAACCAAGTAGAAGAAAAGAAATAAATGACTAGTTTAGCTGATGAAGTTGATGAGCTGTAAAGTACCTCGAAATCAGAGATGAAGATAATGTTTGTTACGAAGATCGACGACTAACATAATTTGAAGAAGATCTAATGGATTGAAACAAAACATGTTACTGATACATCAGCTGAGGAAGGTTTAAGTAGAAAAATCAACAAAGGAGATTAAGTGGCAAAATTTGATGGATGGAATTAAAACGGTTTACTCATCTATTTAAGAGACTAGGATTTCATGATGAAATCATGCCAGGAGACTGTAGAAGATATCGCGTGAACAAGCTTCATGCATGCCTGATCAGACTAGTTAAGGAGAACCAAACTGCAGAGATTACCGAGTGTCAGAAAGCTATTATCGAGGGACAATAAGTTATTGAATATTGATTGAAACAGAATTGAAATATTGATCAGAGGATTTGAATGAGCTTAACATAGATCTAATAATCTACAATTGAAGTTGTGCTATAATCAAATCAATTGCCATTACATTTTAACCATTGTAAATAGAGAAATCTCTTAACAGAGTGGACTAGAAAGTCTTGTAATGTCATTCATAGAGTGTACATTTGTTATCTTGTCAACCCCATAGTGAATGTTGGTTGGACGATAATGGTTGGTCTAAAATCCTCTAACAAGGTCACACCTCACAGTGTGTTTGTAACCTTTAACAGGGTTGGGTCTATTGGCAAGTTGTCTATACTAATGTATATGACTTAATGTAGTGTTGTCATTATGGCAACAAAGTCATATAGCCATTTGGAGTCAATGCACTTGATGAGAAGATCTAAAATTGGTTAAGTGTTGAAGACTGGACAGTGTATAGAGTTCCTGTAGCTCAGAGCATCAACACACATGCGTATGACCGAGTTATGGTGTGTTCCCTATAAGTTAAGTTAGTTATACTATAATCATGCTTAGTATATGAGGGCATGATCAGATATGTTAGTATGAGAAAGATACAAGCAGTTGAAGTTGCACAGCTAGTGTGTGCCAGTGAAGAACAGAGTAAGCAATCGACTATTAGCATTTTGAGTTGCAGTTATAATCTAATGATGTAAAGGCTATGCACCTATTGTAATTAGGGTGAGGACATATGTATATGTTTTTTTGTAAATACGCTTGAGCCAATCTATTTGGAAGCATTGTATGTAATATGTCTAAGGGCCGACCTAGTTGTTTATTTTGTATGCGCATATTAATATGAGATGCACTCATTGTAATTAGTATGGAAGTTGACATAGAGTTGTGATAAGCAAAGAAGAAGTGTACAAAGTGTCTATAAGATGTATTAGAGCTTTGCAAGAGGTTAAAGAATCAGTGCATCAAAGGAATTGATCTGACAAGCATTTCATAGTGACAGTTCATCCAGTAGATATAGTGTGTATCTGAGATCAGAAGGTTGTAGCCTTCACCACTTGAGTAGTGAGCTCTAGGACAGTGTTTCCACTCCCCTAACAAGGACTATTGTAAAAGAATCCTAACATGGTCTGACCCTTGACAAGGTCTACTATACTTAATACATTGTAAAAAAACTCCTACCAGGGTTAAGGATCTTCTAACAAGGATCACTAAACACTAGTACAAAATATTAGTGGGTGTCAATTCCCATCGGGGTTTTTACCTATTTGGGTTTCCCCGTAACCATATTGGTGTTATGTGTTGATTTCATGTTTCATGTTTATGTGGATGTTCATTTCAATACTTAAGCATTTAAGTTTAGTTTAAAGATTAAGAAAAAAGATAAATATATAGTGAACATTGATTCACTCCCCCCCCTCTCATTGTTCCCATTCCTAAAAATTGGTATCAGAGCTCTGGTCCTCAATAAAGAAGTTTAACCACTTGAGGATATCATGGACAAAGCAGAAATGAAACATCTGAAAAAAAATTTGGAAGCTGCTCTTGAAGACCTGGACAAATTTGAAAGGGAAACTGAAGAACTAAGGGAAAAACTCAGTGATTCTCAATTAGTCATCAAAGATTTGAAAGAATGCTCTACCAGTGATCTAGGGACAATGGTCAAGAAGCTAAATGAAGAAAATAAATCCTTAAAAGAACAACTTGAAGAATTTGATGATAAGATGACTAACAATTAGGAAGTCTATGATGAACAGGTCAAAGAGAACCTTCAATTGAATGAAGAATTGAGGCAAGAAAACATGGAAATCTTAGAACTAAGAAACAACAAGGAAAGCTTGGAATCTAAATTGAAAGAGGCTAAGAATCACATTGATAAATTGCACACCAATTTTGATTTAATAGAATCTCATTTATTTGCAAGAAGAGCTAAAAGAGATACTAGCTGCATTGGATACAATGAAGCATAGAGCCAGATTGATAACACACGAGAAAGAATGAAAGCACCAGAAGTCACCTCAGATGCTAAAGAGACTAGAAGTTAGACCAAGGATGATACTGAACCACCTAAGAATGAGCACAAGCCTATAGACTGCACTTTTTATGCATGTAACAAGCATGGACACATAGCAAGGAATTGTACAGAGGTAAGACCTTTCAATGGTTACTGTTATTCATGCAATAAATTTGGTCATAGAGATATGAATTGCAAAACAAGACAAAAGAACATGACTCATAATCAAAGAAAGCAGAATCAATCAAGTGTAAGAAGCTCTTAGAATGTTACATGTCAGATATGTAACTATAATGGTCACTCAACTAAACAATGTAAGATGGTGACCCATGTCAATGTGCTGAGGAACATAAGGCCTATGGTCATCTATCACTCTTGTAACAAGGCTGGACATATCTCAAAGTTCTGTAGATCAAGGATGCAAGGTCAGGAAAGCCCTAAAAAGACCAAAGAACTAGTTTTGGATCTTGAAGGAGAAGTCAATTTTGTGAAAGCTTCAAAGGATGCGAGCTTGATTTGGTCAGAAACAAACAATGTGATGAGTATGTATTGGATGCATCCACAATGGATGCACCCTCTACATCTTGATGAATGGCCCTCAGGGTCATAGGGGGAGCTAATTTAGCTCTAGACCCCTGCGTGGCTAGTATACTCACTCTTGAGTATGCAGCTTTGGAATTAAGCTTTTGGAGACTAGAGAAACCTTGGTGCAAGAGCACACTAGCTGATTCTTTGCAGAATGGAAGATAGAAATTTCTAAGTGACAACCTGGTTTACACGACAAGCATTAATGGCAGAATTCTCACTTTAAGTACATAGAAAGCTTTTTGATTACTCATTGTATTTGAACTTAGAGTGTTTCGAGAGAAGAAAGAGCTTTAGAAGTTATTTTTAAGACTTGTAGATTGATCTATTAGTGATTAGTAGTTCATTTGGTTGGTTGCAGAAACCCTAGTTTTTCGCGCTGATTGAGAAGTCTTCAGATTATCTCAAAGAACATTTGGAAAGCGATAAATCAAGTAAGTGATGGCCACTCCCATAGTATTTGATGTTGTAGAAAAGAAAAGATATGTGTTTAAGAAGCATCCATTTAAGTCTATCCTAGATGACTTAGAGGGAGCATTCTCCCACATGCCTATGGGCATTATGCATGTTGAAGACATTAGGGCATACATTTACTGTAAGAAGGAACCAGTAGGATTGGACAGATTAAGGGTGCACATGGAGACCATGTTAAAACCAAACAAAACCTTCTTAGATGAATATGAAAAGTGGAATGATCACCCTATAGTGGAGTATGCTATGACATATGAGTTCTATGAGATAGAATGGATTAAAATACTTTTGAGCAGAATTCATGATGACCTATTTTGGATAGGTGATGTGCTAGTAAGAATCACTAGTGACCTAATATATGAGATGATAGGCCTATCTAAGACTGGCACCATCCTTCTTGTGGGCAAGGATGTCAAAAAAATTATTGAGCAAACATGTAAGTAAAGGAGTGATAGGCGCAAGATGAAAATTGAGCCCATTGAGCAAGCTGACATCAAATTGATGTCCATGATACTTGGATACATGTTTCAACACACCAGCAGGGTGAATAGTGTGTCTGCAGCCACAATTCTAGCAGCCATTAGACTTGTGAAGGAAGATGGAGAGTTCAATCTATGTGAGATCTTGTGTGCACAATTGATTGATAACATCAAGGCAATCAAGCATGATAAGACCAAGATATTCAGGTTTAGGTCTTTGATCATTTACATGCACCTTCATATAGTTGGGAAAGTATCAGATTCATATTTAGACAAGTCTACTCCAACCATGCCACAAATATCTTACAAGGAATCCACTAAGAGTACATTGAGAGATTACATTACATTAGAATCGAAGACCTTCAGGGCCAAGATGCAAATGAGGTACAAAATTCCAGAGAACATTGTTGAGAAATACAAGGATAGTATTTGTTTTATAGTTGAAACAGATACAACATGCATGGAGGCAGTTGTACCTAGAACAAAGTGGATTCATCCAATTGGATATGAAGTAGAGGAACAAGTTTTAGAAGCATAGCTCAAGTATTACTTTTAGCTCCTACTAACCCTAATGAGCCAAGGTGGGGAGCTTGTGAGGAAAAGACAAGAGAGGTTGATGCTAAAATAAACAATGCAGCAACAAAAATAAAGGTTACCAAAGTCACATTAGAGATCTTGAGAATACATGGAGCATCTCAAGAAGATCTAGACAAAGCAAAAGAACAAAAGATTGCTTTGGAATTAGAGAGCACAGATGAAGCAAAGGCAGAATCACATGATCCCAAGTTGAAGAAGGTAAAGATAGAGAAATCTAATGTATAGAAGGATAAAACTAATGATACTCCCTCTGCGCCCAAGGAAACCATTGACCCTACTACTCCTCAGGAGTATAAGGCATTCCCAAAGAGGAAGAAAGAGATCAGCACTAGTCATCCATCCTCAAGAGTCACATGAAATAGAAGGAACTCACAAGCACCTCCTAAAGTAAGTTTCAAACCTAGTCTCAATGTGCTAAGTGCAAGAATGATTGATGAGGGAAGAATTGATCAAGTAGGGAAGTTTTATGAAAAATATAGTGAAATAGACAAATCTGAGATACATAGTATGATAATCAAACACATGCTGAAGTTCAAGAAGATAGTCTTGGAACTTAAGACTATGATCCCTAATAAGGTATGGAACATTATAGAATTCCTAAAGAGACAAGAAATTGAAGAAGATCTACAGATAAGAGAGAAGATCTTAGATGAAACTCTTCCTGTATGCGAGATAGAAGAGAAGAAGTTACTGTTAGATCTAGTGAAGCCTCACCTCAAGACCAAGACAAGAACATTGAATATAATGGATAAGAACTATGAATTAGTTGCCAAAGAAATAGAGAAAGCCTTTGAGAAGGTCTTTATGAACAGACAAATGTATCCACCTACTATGCCCAAAGCATAAGTACCAATAAAGGAAGTCAAGGTGGCAGAGCCCACTAATGCATCAATAACAAGTCCTTAGGATTCAACACCTGCAGTAGAAGCACAATCAGAGGCAGATAAGTCTGTGCCCATGACAGAGTCACTCAAGGACAACACCATTATCATTGATAATGTAGAGATAGCCATGACAAACATTGACACTGAGTTGGAGAAGTTTGAAGAAGCTTTTGTGAGCACACAAGAAGCTGAAATCTTATGCAAAAACACACCTCCCACTCATCAAGAAGAAGTATTGATTGACAATGAGAAAGAAAGAGAAAAAGAAAAATAGAAAAAGAGGAAGAAAAGAAAGAAGAAGAAAAGGTAAAATAAAGTGAGAAAAAGGATGAAATGTCATTAGAACTAATTAAGGTGAAACAAGAAGTGATGGATAGCACTCCCATCACTCCCTCAGTAGCATTGTTGTCAAGTTTGACACCTAACACATCCAGTTTGGACTCATGGAGAGAAGAAGATATGATAAAATTTAGTGTCCTAGCAATGGAAAAGGCCAAAGAAAAATAAGTGATGAGGAATCCCCTCCTAGTAGAATCAATAAACATTCTAAAAAATTTATTGCCAGAGGAAAAGAAAGTATCAAAGATACACTTTGTTGATGATGTGAGTACAGTCATCTCACACTTCAAAAGTAATTTCTCAAGCCTTGAAAAATTTGCATCCCTAGTTGTAGAAGAAAAGTACCTAAAGAAGAGGTTGAATGAATTAATGAGCATTTTGCACTTGACCTAAGTTGACTCAAGACTAGTCAAGCATCCTTAAAAGAATTTTCAGATCAAGGAAGAAGAGTCATTGCAGAATGCATGGATCAGGATAAGCTTACTGATGCCCATTTCAAGAAAACAAAAGAGGTAGAAGCTATGATTGAGTAAGTCAAGAGTTCAGTGAAAGACACATTCACAGATGTAAACAAGTGTAATAGTGTATACCAAGGACAAATAGATAAGATTGAGAAGGCTGAAAAAGAAATGTCAAAGACTAGGGCAAGGCAAACACAACTTAGGAATGCTCTTGCGTCCTCATTAGATATACTCAATCAAAACATCAAGGACATAGACACCACAATAGTAACATATGATCATGGTCCTAGCACTGACTTGAAGAAGATGGAGAAGCTACAGTATTCTCTATGCACCCATCTCTAGATAGTAAACTCTTTGATTACATTTTGGAAGAAGGAGATCCATAACCTAAAGATAGCACATCCAGATGTTTTCCATCAGTAAGTATATGTAGATATAGTTTTTGAAACACCTTTGTCATTAATGTCAAAGGGGGAGTTTTGTATAGAATACAGATCATAATATGTATAGGGAGATATAAGTATATGTATAGAAGACAAAAAGCTTTTTGTATTAAGGACAATTAGCAACTTGGCCATATTCCTTTGTTGCCATCAATGACAAAGGGGGAGATTGTTGGAAAGTTGTCTATACTAATGTATATGACTTAATATAGTGTTGTCATTATGGAAACAAAGTCATATAGCAGTTTGGAGTCAGCACACTTGATGAGAAGATCTGAAATTGATTAATTGTTAAAGACTGGACAGTGTACAGAGTTCCTACAGCTCAAAGCATCAGCACACGTGCATACAATCGCGTAATGGTGTGCAACCTAGAAGTTAATTTAGTTAGACTATAATCGTGCTTAGTCTATTAGGGCATGATCATATATGCAAGTATGAGAAAGATACAAGCAGTTGAAGTTGCATAGCCAGTGTGTGCCGGTGAAGAACAGAGTAAGCAGCCGATTATTAGCATTTTGAGTTGCAGTTATAATATTATAATGATGTAAAGGCTATGCACCTATTGTAATTAGGGTGCTGGCATATGTATATGTTTGTTTGTAAACACACTTGAGCCAATCTATTTGGAAGTATTGTATGTAATAGGTCAAAGGGCCAACCTAGTTGTTTATTTTGTATGTGCATATTAATATGAGATGCACCCATTGTAATTAGTATGGAAGTTGACATAGAGTTGTGATAAGCAGAACAGAAGTGTGCGAAGTGTTTATAAGATGAATTAGAGCTTTGAAAGAGGTCAAAGCATCAATGCATGAAAGGAACTAATTTGACAAGAAGTGTCACAGTGATAGTTCATCCAATAGATATAGTGTGTATTTGAGATCAGAAGGTTGTAGCCTTCACCACTTGGGCAGTGAGCTCTAGGATAGTGCGTCCACTCCCCTAACAGGTACTATTGTAAAAGACTCCTAACAAGGTCTAACCCTTAACAAGGTCTACTGTACTTAATACATTGTAAAGAAAATCTTAACAGGGTTAAGGATCTTCTAACAAGGATCACTAAACACTAGTACAAAATATTAGTGGGTGTCAATTCCCACTGGGGTTTTTACCTATTTGGGTTTCCTCGTAACCATATTGGTGTTATGTGTTGATTTCATGTTTCATGTTTATGTGGATGTTCATTTCAGTACTTAAGCATTTAAGTTCAATTTAAAGATTAAGAAAAAAGATAAATATATAGTGAACACTGATTCACCCCCCCCCCCCTCTCAGTGTTCCCATTCCTAACAGGGTCTTCACCAACCTCACTTCAAAAGAGTGAACAATTTTTGGGTTGCCGGTCCCAGGTGGTTTTTCCCTTCACAAGATTTCCATGTTAAATCTCTTGTGTTATGTGTTGATTGTGATGATTTTTTGTTATCATACTTTACATGTTGCATATTGGATTTAATCAGTAATCATTACATTTTATTAATTGGTAATTGGTAAAAGTGCAAACAAAATACTATTTTAGTTTATCAAGTTATAGAAGTTTTAGTAAATTATTTTTGGATATACATTTTGTGATTGGGACTATGGATAACTGATTCACCCCCCTCTCAGTTATTCTAAAAATTGGTATCAGAGTGTTGGTTGCTTGGAATAGAGTTTTAAGGACTTCAACACAAAGATTTCAAAATGTATAAGAGGGAAGTGCCAAAGCTGAACAAAGATAACTTCATAGTATGGAAAAGTCAAATGAAGCTGCATGTATCTGGAATTGGGAATTCTGCCCTGACACTAATGGAGAATGGCTACATTGCACTGCCCACTGGTCCCTTGACCCTTGATCAACTAAGAGACAAGAATGAACATAATGTTACTATGATGGAGATTGCTACTGCCTATACCGATGCTGAATTTGAAGATATTAAAAATTGCACTACTGCTAAAGGCATGTGGGATAAACTTGCTCAAGTTTATAGTGGTGACGTGAATGTCAAAAGAGCCAGAGCTGAAAGCTTAAGGGGTAGATTCAATGATATGAAGATGAAGATGAAAATATTGTGTAGTATACAAATAGACTGAAAGAGGTAGTACATGCTATTAGAGCATCTAATGGTTTTATTGATGAAGAGACAGTGGTAAGAAAAGTTCTCAGAACCTTATTGCCGGTTTATGCAATCAGAAAATTAGCAATTCATGAAACAAGGTCTACATCTGGTAACAACCTTACTCTTGATAATCTGATTGGTAAGCTTACAACCTTTGAACTAAATAACTTTGACAATAGTGTTGTACCATCTGTTGAATTTGCTTTTATGTCTTCTCTGAAGATTGGTAAGTCTAGTAGCAGAAATAAGAATGATGATAGTGATAGCAATACTGATGATGAGCTTGATGAACTTGAAGCTCTTATGGCTAGAAGGTTACCTAAAGGTAAAGGAAGGTATATAGGTAAATTACCTTTAGCATGCTTTAATTGTAAAGAGGTTGGTCACATTGCTGCTAGATGTCCACACAAGAAAGATGATGACAAAAAAAAAGACCGATTTGGTGAAGGAAGCTATGGGAGAAGAGGCAATAGAAGTTACCAACACTACAATAGAGACAAGAAAGACAAAAATGATAAAGGCAAGAAGGTGTGTTACATTACAGAAGATGTCACCGATACCGACACTGATGAAGATGTGGAGGTAGTATTTGTTGCAATGAAGGATGAATCAAAAGAAGATGAGAGGTATGTAGAGACAACACTTATCTCCAAGGTTAATAAGAATGATACATGGATTATAGATAGTGGTTTTACACATCACATGACTAGTGATGAAGAGAAATTTAATCATCTTGAAGAACACAATGGAGGATCTATTAGAATGGGTAATGATGCACCCTGTATGGTTAGAGGAAAAGGATCCTTGATGAGAAATGATAAAATTAGATGTGATAATGCTTATTGGGTAAAAGGTCTAAACTATAATTTGCTAAGTGTGGCACAACTAAACAATTTAGGCCACTGAGTTTCTTTTGAGAGCAAGAAAGTAAAGATATATGATGATGGAGGAAGACTTATTGGATCTAGAACACAATCGAGAGGTAATTTGTTTTATCTTGATAATGATCAGTCTTCTTGTTTAGTGATGAAAGATGAAGATGCATGGTTGTGGCATAAGAGGTTATGTCATGTGAATTTTGATAACATGATTAAGATCATTAAAAATAAAAAGGTTAGAGGTTTGTCTAACTTATCTAAGCCTAATCACGTTATGTGTCATGAATGTCAGAAAGGTAAAATGACAAAATCTAGTTTCAAAAGCAAAGATTATTCAACAAAGAAATTACTTGAGTTAGTGCATACTGACCTATGTGGTCCTATGAGAACTCAAATTTACTATGGAGACATATATTTTATTCTTTTTGTTGATGATTATACTAGATTAATGACAGTCATGTTCTTGAAAGAAAAATTAGAGGCATTTAAGATGTTCAAGTGGTATAAGGCAAAAGTTGAGAAAGAGACTAGTAAAGAATTGAAATGCTTTAGATTTGACCAAGGTGGTGAATTTATTTCTGATGAATTTACTAACTTTTATAATGAGCATGGTATTAAAAGACATGTATTTGCACCGAGGACACCACAACAAAATGGAATAGCTGAAAGGAGGAATAAGTCAATCATTAACTATGTGTTGGTGTCCAAAATGATGCTTATGCTCTAATAGGCTACCAATGTACCTTGAGACTGATATTAGGAATGGTTAGTTCCAAGTGTGGGAGCTCTGCAAGGCAACTGGACCAACTATAGGTACTTAATATGCCCTCTTCTGCTTCTGGCTCTACAAAACTAAGGCGGGTGCACCTAACCTAGTATAAAATATACTTCATACACCAAGAACTAGGTTTGAATAATAGATAATAGGATAGTAAAAAAGTACCAAGTGTTAACCACACACTCATTGACTCTCCATTACTATGGGTAGAACCACATACAACCAAATACTCAAAACTTAAAAGGATGGTTCTTAACTTATGTTTTTGGGATCATAACAACAACAATCAATATTTGTTGATAAAGAGATAATCATTTAGGCCAGTGCCTCATCCATTGGGCAAGATCTCCTAGAACATGAATACTACACGCACTAGACAATAGCTAAGATTCCAAGCCATAAACACACCTACAATCCCCTTTACTACTTATGAGATATCCTTACATAGACAATAAGATAGATCTATGTCCCATCTAAAGCATCATTTCATCTAATCCTGGATTAGAACTCGAGAATGGATACATATACATAAAACAATATGCAGAGGACTAGAAAGTTCAAAATCTATCTAAGTTGACACAAAGGAGAGATAAGAGTCATGTACTTGTATTAAGTATGAAGAATCCTTAAGTGTAAACAATCAATCTAGAGGAGTCAACCTGTCAAATTACAGCTTAGACCTGCAAATTTTTCTCTATCATCAACAGAATATCGAATGCAAAAGTGTTACAATCTTGGATCTAGGACTAGGAACACTTCAAAACTTCGAAGCTGGAACCCTTTGAAAATCAACAAAAACAACATATATACCCATGGTCACCTTGAAATCCCACACAAGTTAGGATGCAACAAGCTAAGGGTAACCATGGTTAGGGTTAGGGTTTTCCATCAATTAGGCATTTCAAGTTCATCAAAATCTGATACAATTCAGAGGGAAAACACTAAGTCCTAAATGCACTTAATCAACATCTGATCTTCAATCATGAGAAACTCTGAAAAGGCACTGAAGATCAATAAAAAATCTAGAAAATTCAAACTGGAAGTGACCCTGCAACTGCTTTTGGTACATTTCATTAACTTCTCTACGTTGAAACATCTCTTCTACAATCATCTCACACCCTGGAGCACACTGGAGTGGTGGAGAAAATTAGTTTTACCAACTCTAGCCCTTTCTATCATCAATTTCAGTCCTTTCTAGTCATAGGAAATGTTCTCAAAGATTTGAATTTAAACCTGAATGTTTACTTTATGGTTTTACCCTTGAATCGGTGGCCCACATTTGAAATCAGATTAACATTAAGTCACGGCCGTCGATCTTATAACTTTCATGAGCCCCCTTTGAAAAGTCATCAGCCACCTCATAAATCCCTCTGCAAGTGAAAACTGAGCATGTCAGCAACACGACACCGTGGACCCACCTTAACTCTGCAATAGCACCATTAAAATAGTTGTTGCATGATTGCATAGCCAAGAAACGGGCTATGCAAACATGTGACAACCCGCAGACCTTTACCTTGCCACAACCGCCACCGCTACTAACACAAAGTGTCAGTCACATGATCACATAGCCTTGAAAAAGGCTATGTGAACATGTGACTAACCACTAGCTCACCATCGCGGATGCCACATTACCACCTACCACCGGGCCCTAGGGACACATGTCAACCGGTCGCATGATCGCATGGCCAAAAGATGGCCCTTGTGATCATGCAAAAAGGCAACAAGACTGCCACCTATCACCATGCTATTCATTGTATCTGCTTGGTCACTAACATAGGACCCACCTGTCATAAGCCTTAGAATGGATGGTGGGCGTAAGATCTCATAGCTCTGACAAAACATATGAGAACTTATGCCAGCTGTTAGATCACGTCCTCATCACAAACTCTCTGACAGCGGCCCCACAACTAGCTCTTCGCATAGTCACACTATCATTTCTCCACCTATCCCTGACACATCCAACTAGAATACACCAGGATGGCCTGACCTGTCATCGAACCCACAACAAAGCACCGAAAAAAAAGAAGATCAAACGGCTGGCACAATTTTGCATAGCCCTGACAAATCCTTCACGCTTTAGTGACAATCATTGATGCTCTGACATGTCAGGATCCTCTGACTCATCCAAAAACTAGGTCCCACCAACTGATCGCACTTACGCAGTTAGGGAATGCCATCGAAGAGGGCAGAAGTGCGAGGTCAAAAACACACAAAGTTTTCAACGAAAGAGGATCCAAAACACACAAAGTTTTTGGCAAAAAGACCAAAAACACACTGGGTTATCGACAGACTGAAAGGTAGCAGGGAAGCCAAAAACATCATGGGTTTTCAAAAATATTGTGGGTTTTCGACACTGAGGCATATTCTGAAATTGTTTCCTGCAGACCTTAAAGCTTAAATAACTCCCTGGGTTTTGCAATTCAGCACGTGCAATTTGGACTGAAGCAAGGTGACACATTGAAGAGCATGGGGCTAAGAGCACAAACCATGAAATCAAGTGGATTCTCATCACACATTAAAACTATGACTTGTAGGCATGGCAGGACAACATGACAAAACATTTGCAAGGAACAAGCCATTTTCACAGGATTTTTGCATGAACCAAAAAATGGACTAACACTATGCAAGGACACTGATGTTACAAAAGAATGTTGCTCAGACATACTAGAGGGAAGCTGTCAGCACAACTGTTTATGTTTTGAACTGAGTACAACTGAAGAAGGACACTAATAAGACACCCTATGAGTTATGGTTTGGTCACAAACCCACTGTAAGTTATTTAAGGATTTTTGGAAGTAAATGCTTTATTCTAAAAGATGAAAGAAATGTGAAGTTTGACTCAAAAGGTGATGAAGGGATATTTCTAGGATATTCCACTAAAAGTAAAGCATACAAGTCTTAACAAAGTAACTAATAAAATGATTGAGAGTACCAATGTTTGAGTTGATGAGTTTGATGATAAGAATGTAGAGGAAATAAAAAAAGAACCAAAAGAATATGGTAGATTTAGTTACATTGAACAACCAGAGTACCTACTGACACAATAGACAGTGACAATCGGTCCACAGGAAAATAGTACCGAGGAACAAGAAAAAGAAACTGACGAGTAGGGAGCACCCACCGAGCAAGAAAATGAACTTGTATAGGATGAACAAGAAACAAGAGATCATATACTGGTGAAATTTGTTAGAAGACATCATCCTAAGACACAAATAATTGGAAATAGACAAGCTGGCATGCAAACAAGGAGAAAAGAAAGACAAGGTACATGTCTAGTTTATGATTATGAACCGAAGAATGTGAAAGTCGCATTAGAAAATGATGAATGGGTTAATGCAATGAAAGAGGAAATAGAATAGATAGAGAAGAACAAAAATTAGAGTTTAGTACCCAAACCTAAGGACAAGAATGTTATCGATACTAAGTGGATATTCAGAAACAAGCTTAATGAGAATGGAGAGGTAACAAGGAATAAAGCTAGGTTAGTATGCAAGGGATATGCATAGGAGGAAGGAATAGATTATGGTGAGACATTTTCACTTGTTTCTAGATTATAAGGAGTCAGAATATTACTTGCATATGCTACACACAAAAAAGTTCAAATTTTACTAAATGGATGTCAAATCAGCTTTTCTGAATAGGATACTTGAAGAAGAAGTCTACATAGAATAACCTAATGGGTTCGTTGATCCAAAAAACAAAGATATGGTATGTAGATTACATAAAGCTTTATATGGTTTGAAGCAAGCACTAAGAGCCTGGTATGAGAGGCTGCATAACTATTTGTTGAATATTAGATTTGTTAGAAAAAGTGAGAACAATAATCTGTACATGAAAGAAAATTCTGATGATACTATCTTGATTGCTAAGATATTTGTGGATGACATAATATTTAGATGACAAGATCAAATCTATAATTCATTTTCTAATGAAATGAAAAGTGAATTTGAAAGGTCTATGTTTGGAGAGATTAAGTTCTTTCTAGGCTTACAAGTGATTCAATAGAATGATGGTATATTCATCACACAATCTAAATATATAAAGGAAGTCTTGAAGACATTTGGCATGGAAGATGCTAAACCTATGGGAACACCAATAGCTACTAGATGTAAACTAACTAAAGAAGATGGAACTATTGAGGTAAATCAGACACTGTACTGATCCATGATTGGTAAGTTAATGTATGTAGTTTATAGTAGACCTGATATAGCACATGTTGTTGGAATAGTTGCTAAATTTTCTACAAACCCTAGAGAGTCACACATGATTGCTACAAAGAGAATCTTAAGATACCTAAAGAAAATTGAAGATTATGGATGAGTCTATGACCTTATGTTATTGACTTGATTATGTTGTATTTATCTATGATGAAGGATAGAGAAAAATGCACAAGGCAGTGTTGTCAGTTAAAGAACCATTTCAGTATACACCAACGTAGTGTAGTGTATACTGATCATAGTATAAACTGAGCTTATGTTCACCGACACATTTCTTTGTTAACCGAGTAGAAGAAAAGAAATAAATGACTAGTTTAGCCGATGAAGTTGATGAGTTGTAAAGTACCTCAAAATCAGAGATGAAGATAATGTTTGTTATGAATATTGACGGCTAACATAATTTGAAGAATATCTAATGGATTGAAACAAAATGTGTTACTGACACATCAGCTGAGGAAGGTTTAAGCGGAAAAATCAACAAAGGAGATTAAGCGGAAAAATTTGATGGAAGGAATTAAAACGGTTTACTCATCTATTTAAGAGACTAGGATTTCATGATGAAATCATGCCGGAAGAAGGAGATTGCAGAATATATTGCGTGAACAAGCTTCATGCATTCCTGATCAGACTAGTTAAGGAGAACCAAACTACAAAGATTACCGAGTGTTAGAAAGCTATTACCGAGTGACAATACATTACTAAATATTGATTGAAACAGAATTGAAATATTGATCAGAAGATTTGAATGAGCTTAACATAGATCTGATAATCTGCAATTGAAGTTGTGTTGTAATCAGATCAACTGCTGTTACATTTTAACCATTATAAATAGAGAAATCTCTTAACAGAGTGGACTAGAAAGTCTTGTAATGTCATTCATAGAGTGTACATTTGTTATCCTGTCAACCCCATAGTGAATGCTAGTTGGACAATAATGGTTGGTCTAAAATCCTTTAACAAGGTCACACCTCATAGTGTGTTTGTAACCTTTAACAGGGTTGGGTCTTCACCAACCTCACTTTAGAAGAGTGAACAATTTTTGGGTTGCCGGTCCCAGGTGGTTTTTCCCTTCATAGGGTTTCCATGTTAAATATCTTATGTTATGTGTTGATTGTGATGATTGTTTGTTATCATAATTTACATGTTGCATATTGGATTTGATCAGTAATCATTACATGTTATTAACTGGTAATCGGTAAAAGCACAGACAAAATACTATTTTAGTTTACAGAGCTGCAAAAGTTTTAGTAAATTGTTTTTGGATATACATTTTGTGATTGGGACTATGGATAACTGATTCACCCCCCTCTCAGTTATTCTAACAACAAAGTATGTTGTTGTTGCTACAAACTATTCAAAAATTGCTTATATCAAACAAGTGTTGGAAGGAATGAATGAGGTAATCACTGAGCCAGTGATTATATATTGTGATAACACTAGTGCTATAAATATTTCTAAGAATCCTGTGATGCATTCAAAGACAAAGCATATATCAATTAAGTATCACTACTTAAGAGAACAAGTATAAGAGAAGCAAGTCAATCTGGAATATGTTACATCAAAGGTGCAACTTGCTGATATTTTTACCAAGCCTCTACCGAAGGACACTTTTGAATACTTGAGGACTAGACTTGGGGTCGGTCCCCTATCTACCGGTCACTAATGTGATCTGGAGGTTGCATCAGCCTATTCTTATCAGAAGATCATTCTTGTTGATGCAATATAGCTCACACTTTGGATTATGTCTAAGGTTGTGAAAGATTTGAGGAGCTAGAACAGAGAATTTGCATATCAATATACATAGATACATTGTCTACACAGAACAACAGAGAGTTACTTGGCTATTGCAGAGCTGTATGTTTTATGTTTTTCTTTGGCATTGTTGTCAAAGGGAGAGATAAAAAATATGAGAGATAAACAAAGAGATCAATGAACTATCTATCTAAGGGAGAGATAATCTGAGAAAGTCAGAAAGTCAGGGAGACATTTGAATATTTGTTGCTAAGAATAGAAGGAATCTAAGAGCTGAAAAGATCAAATCCACAGAGGAGAGTCTACACTTGTAATGCTGTTATGCAATGTAGTGATTAAACATATTAAATATCAAGCTAGGGAGAGCTTACCGAGCTACAACATTTACTTACATAGTTGTAGAATACACATTTGGTATGTGTATGACATATTTTCATATTGCTTGTGTTGCCATCAATGCCAAAGGGAGAGATTCATGAACTACAATTGATTGAATACCTGAATGACTTGAAGATCAATGGTTAGAGATCACCAAAATACTAAAATGATATGTAAGATAATTAAATCAGTCATTATGTTGTCATTTATGTTAATTAGTTTTGACAGTACTTATCATGTAAGTTACAAACATTTGAACATCTATAAAAAGAGAGAAAAGATGAAGAACTGAGATATCTACATGGAGAAAGATGGATATGATATATGAGGATAAGGAATACTTTGGGTAACTTGTAGATGATTCTATGATCTCATATTGTTGACTTGATTATGTTGCATTAATCTATTATGAAGAAGGAAGAAAAATTGTATAAGACAATGTGGTCGGTAAATGAAGACTTTAGTATACATCGAGCCAGTGTAGTGTATACCAAGTGACAGTATTAACCAAGCTTGTATTCGCTGATGCATTTCTTTGTTAACCGAGTATGGATGAAAGTATTAAATGCTTAGTTTAGCCAACATAAAATGATGAGCTAGAAATTGTTATGATTTCAAGATTGAGGATAAAGTTTGTTATGAGATCCACAGATGACAAAACTCGAAGAAGATCTAAAAGATGGAATTGAAACGTGTTATTGACACAACTTTCGAAGAAGTTTTAAGAGGAAAAATCAATGAAGAAGAATAAGAGACAAAATATGATGGTTGATATGAAAATGGTTTATCTGTCTATATAAGAGATATGAGTTTCTTTATTGAAACATGTCAGAAGAAAGAAGACTGCAGAGATTTTGTGTGAATATAGTTTCATGCATGCCTGATCAGACTAGTTGAAGGAGAACCAAATTGAAGAATAGTATCAAGCATCAAAAAGCTATTACTAAGTGAAATTAAGTTAAGGAAGTGAATTGAAATATTGATCAGAGGATTTATATGGGCTTAGAATAGATCTGAAAATCTGCAAATTGATTTTTATTGTAATCAGATCAACTACTATTTTAGTTTAACCATTGATATAGAAAATCTCCTAACCGAGTGGACTTAACTATCTTATGTTATGCCCCTATGTCATTCAAGGAATGTACATTGTTATCTTATTGACCCCATTGTGAATGCTAGTCGAAAGTTAACTATTAGTCTTAAATCCTCTAACAAGGTCACACCTAACAGTGTGTTTGTAACCTTTAACAAGGTTGGCTCTTCACCGAGCTCACTTTAGAAGAGAGAAATTTTTTTGGGTTATTGGTCCTAGGTGGTTTTTCCCTTAGCAGGGTTTCCATGTTAAATCATTATGTTATGTGTTTCTATGATGATTGTTTTATTGTCATACTTTACATACTGCATATTTGATTTAGTTAGTAATCACAGTGAGTTAATTAATTGGTAATCAGTAAAAGGCACAGACAGTTTAATAGTGATGCAAGAGCATCTCGGGTCATTGGAAATCCTGTGTCACCAAAAATATTTTGGAGTTTGTGTTTCTCAATTCCTACTTTGACCGAGTTGGTTGGTTTCATTTGGTTACTGAGTATGGTCAGTTATCTCCTGGGTGGTTGGTTGTTTCACTGGCGCTCGATGATGCTTGTCTATTGCTTTGTCATCCTTGCTCACCAAGTAGTTTATTTTGAGTTTTTGTTGAGGCTGACTTGTGAATTGATTATGGGTCATGGATTTAATGTTGGTATCCATCAGTGGGAAGTGTGTGGTCCTAGATCTGACCATTCCTTCCATTGATTGTTGATCTGAAGGCCAATTCAGTTCAGTAGCCTCTTGTATAAGTATAGTTGTTTGGTTAGAGTTTAGGGAGTCAATTTTTTTGGATAGAAGATAGAAGATAGTAGAATCAAGATTGTTGGAAGATCCTCACATGTTTGAGGACTTTTGTAATTTCTTTTATATCTGACCTTAACTAAGAAGGCCTTATATCTCAGCATGTATGAATCAATTTGAATGAAGTTAATATATCAATGATCTTGCTTTGTCTCTCTCGCTATATTGTTGTTGCTTCTGTGAGTTGTTGAGTAGGGTTGGATATGTAGGGTGTGCCATCATTTGGCCCCTCAGATCTCTTCTCCTTGTGTCAGGTGGTATCAGAGCGAGGTGAGATTTGGATCTAGGTTTGTAGATCTAGGTTTATAGATTCCTTCTTGCAAAGCCCTAGTTGAATTGTTGTGGGGTGGCAGATTGCGATCTGACCTACAAATTGTAGAGGGTTCCAAGATGGTTCATGGGAGGTGAGAAGTGGATCTAGGATTGGTAGGCATGTTGAGACAACTTGTTGCTAGATTAGAAGTTGTTGAACAGAGAAGAGGTAGACATCTTGAAGATATTAGTGATGATGAAGTTGAAGTGGAACAAGGTGAAGCAAAACTTGCACCTATGATGGATCATGGTGAGGAAAGATTCTTGAAGCCATTGAAAAGTTTGAAGTCAACACCACATTTCAATCCTCCTAAATATAGTGGGAAATTGGATTCTGATGAATTGATAGACTGGATCACCGATATGGAAAAGTATTTTGAGTATGAAAATGTATCTAAAGAGAAGAAGGTGAAAATTGCAGGCACAAAGTTGAAAGGTCATGCATCCTTGTGGTGGGAACATCTAAAATTGGATCGGAAGAAGAAAGGCAAAGACAAAATCAAGGTATGGAATAAAATGGTGAATAAGTTGAAAGGAAAGTTCTTACCTTGTGATTATCAGATTAACCTAGTTAGGTGAATGCAAAGTCTAAAGTAGAAAGATAGCTCGGTAAAAGAGTATACTGAGGAATTCTATAGATTAGATATCAGATTTGGACATGATGAGGATGATGCGGAAAGAATTGCTAGATACCTGAAAGGTTTGAGAGTTTCCATCTAAGAGGAAATCAGTTTAGTCAAGTTGGAGAACATTGAAGAGGCTTATCAATTTGCATTGAAGGTCGAGGAGAAATTGAACAAGAGACATGAACAGAGGCAAAGAGGTCAAGGTGGTAGATTCCCTAGAGGAAGAGGTAGATCCTATGGTGAAAATAGTAGATCTAAACCTGAAAAGAAAAATCTGGACAAAGGCAAGACCGAGTGGAAATGTGAAAGTTCATCTAGAGGCAGAGGCAGTAACTACCGAGGTGGTTACAAGAGAGGTAATTTTCGAGGAACTTGTTATAATTGTGGAGAAGAAGGACATAGATCTTTTGAATGCACACATGCTAGTAAGAAGGCTAGTAGCAGTAGAAATGCTTTGGTGCAAGAAGAGTCACCGAATGAACCTGAGAAGGAAAATAACTTGATGGTAAGAAGAGCATTGTGGAATGAAAGTAAAAAGGAAGATCCAGTAAGAAAAAGTTTGTTCAAGACCAGATGTAGAGTTTATGACAAAGTTTGGAAGGTAATCATTGACAGTGGTAGCTCAGAGAATCTGGCATCTGAAGAGATGGTCACAAAATTGTAGTTGTAAATGTTGGAACATCCAAAACCCTATCATATTTCATGGATCAAAGATGAGCATACACTCTTGGTAAGTGAACAATGTTATGTGAATTTGAAAATTGGAAAGTACTATGATAAAGTGTTGTGTGATATCATGCCTATGGATTGTTGTCATATTTTGTTGGGTAGACCTTGGCAATATGATAGACATGCTATATATGATGGAAGATTGCATAAGTATACTATTATGGTTGATGGAAGAAAACAAATTTTGTTACCTTTGATGGAAGAACCTATTAGTAATGTTTGCACATTTGTGAAAGTTTGTTTGATGGAAGGAAGAAAATTTGTTAAGAATTTGAAAAAGAATGATATATGTTTTACTGTGATTCCTAACAAACCGAGTAAGAAAATAGAGGATAATGTCCCTGAGGAGATTGATAAGTTACTCAATGAGTATAGTGATATCATTTCTGATAATGTACCTGATGGTTTGCCACCGAAGAGAAGTATTGATCATTGCATGGATCTAATTCCTGGAGCTAGTTTACTGAATAAGGCACCTCATCGGTTGACACCTACCGAGAATCAAGAATTGAACCGATAGATTCAAGAGTTGCTAGAGAAAGGTTTGATAAGAGAAAGTTTGAGTCCTTGTGCAATACTTATGGTATTGGCATGTAAGAAGAATGGATAATGGTGAATGTGTACTGATTCCAGAGAAATCAATAAGATAACAGTCAAGTATAGGTTTCTTATACCAAGAATGGATGACATAATGGATAGTTTGACTGGAACAAAGTATTTCACAAAGATTGATTTGACAAGTGGGTATCATCATATCAGAATTAGAAAAGGTGATGAGTGGAAAATTGCTTTCAAGACAAAAGAAGGTTTGTATGAGTGGTTGGTTATGCCTTTTGGTTTAACTAATGCACCGAGTACTTTTATGAGGTTGATGAATGAAGTTTTGAAGAAATTCTTGGGTAAGTTTGTGATTGTATATCTTGATGATATTCTGATATTCAGTAAGACCAGAGAAGAACATTTGTTGTATGTTAGACAATTTTTGTAGAGATTGAAAGAGGAAAAGTTTTTGATAAATCTGAAAAAGTGTTCATTCATGAAAGAGGAGATTGTTTATTTGGGATTTGTAATTTCAGCTGATGGTTTGAAGATGGATCCTGAAAAGGTTGAAGCTATTCTGAATTGGCCTACACCTGTGAATGCTAGTGAGGTAAGATAATTTCATGGTTTGGCAAGTTTTTACTGAAAGTTCATAAGGAATTTCAGTTCAATTTGTAATGCTATGACTGAGACTATGAGAGGAGATAAAAGAGAATTCAAGTGGACACATGGAGTTGATAAAAAATTTGTGACTTTGAAGCAGAAGGTTTTTGAATTGCCTATTTTGGCATTGCCTGATTTCAATAAGGTATTTCAATTCGAATGTGATGCAAGTGGTAGTGCAATTGGAGCTGTGTTGAGTCAAGAAGGTAAACCTGTTGCTTTCTTTAGTGAAACGTTGAATAATGCTAGAAAGAAATATTTTGTGTATAATCAAGAATTCTATGCTATTGTTCAAGCACTGAAGAAATGGAGACATTATTTGATATCAAGTGAATTTGTGTTGTATACTGATCATAAGGCTTTACAATACTTGGGTAGTCAGAATAAGTTGAATCAGAGACATATGAAATGGGTTGAGTACTTGCAGAGTTATACATTTGTGATAAAACATAAAAGTGGAGTCACTAACCGAGTTGCTGATGCATTAAGTAGAAGAAGATCTTTGATGACTGAGATGAGAATTGAAGTTCTTAGTTTTGATGAGATGAGAGATTTGTATGAAATTGATCCTAATTTTTCTAATCCATGGAGAAAGTGCAGAGCACCTATTCAAGATCAACCGAGTACAAAATGGGAAGAATATTTCATTCAAGAAGGTATGTTGTTTAAAGGTATTCAGTTGTGTATACCGAGAGGACAAATGAGAACTAATTTGATGAAGGAGAAACATAATAGTGGTTTGGCTGGACATTTTGGCATTGATAAAACTCTGAATTTGCTTAAGGAGAAATAATTTTGGCCGCAGTTGTATAAAGATGTTCAGAAATTTGTGAAAAGTTGTGGAATTTGTCAAGTTGCAAAAGGAGTAAGTCAGAATACTGGATTGTATACACCGATTGTTGTACCTAAGAAACCTTGGACTGACATTAGTATGGATTTTTTTCTTGGCTTATCGAAGACAGTAAGAGGTAATGATTCTATATTTAATATGGTAGATAGATTTTCAAAGATGGAACATTTTATACCTTATATAAAGACATAAGATGCAATACATGTAGCAAATCTTTTCTTTAAGGAAATTTTCAGATTGCATGGATTATCGAGGAGTATTATCTTTGACCAAGACAGTAAATTTGTTGGATACTTTTGGAAGACTCTTTGGAGAAAGTTTGGCACTGAGTTGAAATATAGCTCTACATTTCACCCACAAACTGATGGACAAACATAAGTTGTGAACAAAAGTTTGGGAAATCTTTTGAGATGTTTAGTTGGAGACACACCTAGTAATTTGGATTCTGTATTGGCACAAGCAGAGTTTGCATACAATAATTTAGTGAATAGGAGTACTGGAAAAACACCCTTTGAGATTGTGAATGGCATACAACCAAGAGGTATATTTGATTTGAGAGACATTGCTGATGAAAGTAAGAGAAGTGCTGAAGGAGTGAAATTTTTTGAGTACATGAAGACATTGCATGAAGATGTGAAAATCAAGCTGGAAGAGAGTAATAAAAAATACAAAGACAAAGCTGATAGATCAAGGAGACATAAGACTTTTGATGTTGGTGATGAAGTGATGGTTCATTTGAAGAAAGGTCGATTTGCTGTTGGAACATATGGGAAGTTGAATATGAAGAAGTTTTGACCTTGCAATATTTTGAAGAAATTTGATAGTGGAAATGCGTATGAGATTGAGTTACCTAATGACATAGACATATCACCAATTTTCAACATTGCTGATTTGTATGAGTATCATGAACCTGATGAAGACATGACAATACCGATGGAATATCCTAAGAAGTAGAATAAAGAAGTTGAATAGATTTTGGAGCAAAGAATTGGCAAGAGTACAAGAGGTAAATAGTATATGGAATATCTGGTAAAGTGGAAGAGTAGACCGATTGAAGATAGTTCATGGATTTCATAGTCTGATTTGGATGTAGCTCAGATGAGACCTATTGAATGATTTGAAGAATCATTTCTAAATAACCCCAGGTGTTTGATGCAGGAGCATCTCGAGTCCTTGGAAATCCTATGTCACCAAAAATATTTTGGAGTTTGTCTATGTTGCTCGGTTCCTGCTTTGTTCAAGTTGGTTGGTTTCCTTTGGTTACCGATTATGGTCAAATATCTCCTAGGCAGTCGGTTGTTTCACTGGCGCTCGACGATGCTTGTCTATTGCTCGGCCATCCTTGCTTACCGAGTAGTTTTTTTTGAGTTTTTGTTGAGGCCGACTTGTGCATTGATTATGGGTCATGGATTTAATGTTGGTATCATCATTGGGAAGCATGTGGTCCCATATCTGACCATTCCTTCTATTGATTGTGGATTTGAAGGCTGACTCAGTTTGGTAGCCTCTTGTATAAGTATAGTTGTTTGGTTAGAGTTTAAGGAGTTGGTTTTTTTGGATAGAAGATAGAAGATAGTAGAATCAAGATTGTTGGAAGATCCTCGCATGTTTGAGGACTTCTGTAATTCATTGTATATTTAGCCCTAACCAGGAAGGAGTTACAACCTGACATGTATGAATCAATTTGAATGAAGTTAATATATCAATGATCCTTCTTTCTCTCTCTCATTGTGTTGTTGTTGCTTCCACGAGTTGTTGAGTAGGGCTGGATCTGTAGGGTGTGCCATCATTAGGACCCTTAGGTCTCTTCTCCTTGCATCAAATAGTTTATGTTACCTAGCTACAAAATTTATTGAAATTGTTTTGAGTGTTACATCTTTGTATTTGGGACTCTAGGATAACTGATCTAACTGATTCACCCCCTTTCTTAGTTATTCTAACATATTGGATGTTGGATTCATCTGCTCTATTGATTACTCAGATTGGATTTCAAATATTGTACCCATTTCAAAAGGAGAAAATAAGATAAGAATGTGTACTAACTTCTGAGATTTAAATAAAGCATCCTTAAAAGATGATTTACCGTTACCTAATATTTATATGATTGTGGATTCAACAACGGGTCGTGCTTTATTATCTTTTATGGATGGCTTTTCAGGCTATAATCAAATTTTTATTCCTCTTGAAGATCAATTTAAGACCATATTTATAACACCTTGGGGAACATTTTGTTGGGTCATGATGCTTTTTGGATTAAAAAATGTGGGAGAAACTTATTAGCGAGCCATGAATTTGATTTTTCATGATTACATTCATAAGATTCTTGAGGATTATGTGGATGATATCTTGGAAAAATCTATACAAAGAGAAGGTCATGTTAGTATTTTACGACAGATATTTGAAAGGAATAGAAGTTATAATATGAGATTCAATCCTAAGAAATGTGCCATTGGATTTGATTCTGGTAAATTATTGGGGTTTATAATCTCTAAGTGAGGCATAGAGGTAGATACTAAAAATATTGAAGCTATTGTTAATATGCCTCCTCCTAAGAACATTTCTCAGTTACGAAGTTTACAAGAAAAAATTCAAGCTATTCGTTGCTTTATTTCCAACTTAGTTGATAGAAATTTTCCTTTTACTTCCTTGCCTAGAAAGGATACCACGTTCTCTTGTAATGAAGAATGTAAACAATCCTTTGAGCAATTTAAGGAGTATACTTCAGCCACTCTGAACGCGGTGAGTGTGTTATTGGCTTAGAATGATGGTGAAGGTAAGGAAAGACCTGTGTACTACATTAGTCAGACTTTACTCGATTACAAAACCAAATATACATATTTGGAAAGACAATGCTTAGCTTTAGTTTATGATTTTTAGAAACTCAGACATTATCTATTAAATGTTGAAGTCAATGTGATTGTTAAATTTGATCCTTTGAAACATCTTTTCTCAAAAATTGATCTCTCTGGCCATCTTGCAAAGTGGGTGATGTTACTTATGGAATTTGATCTTAATTTCATTTCTTAAAAGTCAATTAAAGGACAAGCTTTAACAAATTATTTGGTTCAAGCTCCTTGTCCTCATTCTGATACATGCTTTACTTCAATAGAATTCCCTGATGAAAATATTCTAGCTATTAAACAAAATGATGTTTGGGAGTTATATTTTGACAGATCTAGATGTAAGACAAGTTCTAGTGTTGGCATTATCTTGATCCCTCCTATGAAAAGGCTGATCCCTCTATGATATAAATTGAATTTTCCTTGTACTAACAATATTGCAGAGTATGAATCTCTTATAGCTAGCTTACAAGCAACTTCATCCCTTAACATTAAATACTTGGAAATTTATGGAGATTCACAATTGATTGTGGAACAAATTAAAGGAGGTTATCAGACTAAGAATGATAAAATGATATACTATAGAGATTTGGCTCTTGATGTTCTTTCACAATTCTCTTCTTATATGATTCAAGCTTTACCTAGGAAATATAATCGACATGTGGATGCTATGGCAAGCACAACTTCTATGGGTTGTCTTGAGAACAAGGGTAAAAAGATTCAATTTACTATACATACTCTTAAAAACCATGTAATTTACAATAAGGTTACCTCTGATTGTTTCAATTTGCATTTGGATGAATGGTATTCTCATATCTTTCATTTTTTGAAAGATGGTACTTTTCTTGAATCAGCAACAAGGAACATGTGTAATCATATTAGGAAGCTTGCAGCATGTTATATCATTTTAGGAGATATGCTTTACAAACACTCTTATGATGGTTTGCTATTAAGATGTCTTGGTAGAACTGAAATTTTTATAGCTTTGGCATAAGAGCATTATGGTTCTTCTGGGGGACATTCTGGTGGAAAATCTTTAGTCAATAAACATCTTAGAATGGGATATTATTGGCAAACAATGGAACAATATTCTTTCATGTTTGTTAAGAAATATCCTCAATGTCAGCAACATAGTAATTTGATTCATGCTCCTACTTGTGAGCTTCGTAATCAAGTTGCTCCATGGCCTTTTAGTATTTGGGGTTTTGATTGTATTGGAAAAATATCACTAGCTTCTTCTCAAGGACATACGTACATCCTAACAGCTAAAAATTACTTTATGAAGTGGGTGGAAGCTATCCCTCTCTGTTCAACTACTAGGGATGTTATTTGTGATTTCATTCTTAACAATATTATAACATGATTTGGTATTCCTTCGATGATAATTTTGGATAATGGTACCTCTTTTAAGAATAAAGAAGTCACAAAATTCTTGGAGAAATATCAAATTCAACATAGATTTTTGACTCCTTATTGTCCTCAATCTAATGGTCAAGTTGAAGCATCAAATAAAGTCATTGAACAAATTTTGAGGAAAAAAGTTAATAAGCATGTGAAAGATTGGCATACCCAACTCACCTATACTTTATGGGCTTATAGGACTAGTGTTCATACTACCACAGGTACTTCTCCTTATAATCTTATCTACAGTACTAATTCTATTATGCCTTTGGAATTGGAAATACCTTCTTTACGTGTTTCATTTCATGGGATAATTGATAAAGATACATTTCAAGAACAATGATTAAAAGAATTAGAAATGTTGGATGAAAAAAAAATAAACACTTTGGAACATATAAAGGCTTATCATAAATCACTCCAGAAGTAGTATAATCATAAGGCACTGTCTCAGGAGCTCCATTCGTGTCGCTCAAAGTTCATCTCTGCTCGACATCCTGATTTCTCTCCTAAACTCTGCAAATGGTAAGAATGAGTATGTATGTGCTCTCTTCCCTTATTTATAGATCAAAATTAGGGTTTTTATTAGGGTTTTTGTTAGGGTTTATTTATGTTAAATTCAAATTTCCCTTCATATGCTTTTTGATAGACATTCACTCTTTTCATCATAACTTGAGTGTTGTAGCTCCATTTTCAGTGCCTTATGCAGCGTTTGAATCATAATTTAGATACCTAACTCCTTGAATCAGTTTAGGAAGGGTAGAAATCCTTCTAACTCATTTAGGAAAAGGCCTTTTTCAATAAATTGCATATCCAGTGTATAGGGCTATCCTTATCACCTTGTTTCACCCTTCAGAAGTAGAAAGCCGAAACAGGGGGGGCATAAGGGGCTCTATGCATTTCTCAATTTCATTTTAGTAAGTCTTAGGTGATTTATGGATTTTCATTAACCTTGTGTGCTACAAGTTGTGGGTACTAATAGGTTTTTGCAGGATCTCTACATTGAGGACTTGGTTATATCCTTTTTATTTATTATGACGTTTTGTTACTTTAGCTTGCATATTCACATAGTGTCATATCTAAGATAAAGTGGGGGATAAATGTATCATCTCAAAATGGAAGAACTTCTATCTTGGTAGGTTTAGCACTCTCATTTAGTGCATTTTTATGATAGATTTGCATTTAGGATGCATCTGCAGTTGATTCTTAATTTTTAGGTGAAATTAGGGTTAGGATCCTGAGGATTCTCCTTGATTTCCTTCTTTGTGGCTCTATTTTCTAGGTAGGACCTATGTACTAGTCATCCTATCCTTCATCATATTTATTCTAGGCTATTGTACCCTTTTCCAGCATTCTATTCTATTTTCCCATCATTCTAAGTCTCTGGCTGACCCAGAAACTTCACTGAAACTCTAAGTTGACTGGCTTGAAACCTCAGGTCAAGGTCAAGGTCAACCTTGACCTTTGTTGGGTTTTGGTACCCTCTTTCAAATTTGGATCATAGCAGGGCCCTAAATTAAAAATGGGCCTCTGGATTCGAATGCGGAAGGGTTTTTATTCAAAATCCATTTAATACATTTCCTCCTTAGTTGGCTATTGTGATTGGACCATAATTTGAGGTGAAATTTAAATTAGGGGCCATTACATTGACCTAGGAACCTTGCCTTGAAATCTCTATATAAGCACTCTCTTTTGCCTTCATTTAAAAATAAAAGTTATGAGGAGATGACATAATGATGAGATGATGATGCAAGATTGGAAGAGGATGATATAGGAGAACAAGATATGATGATTCCTTGATGAAAGAAAGCATTTTGTGGACATTCAATTGGATCAAGAAAGATTCCTTCTTCCTTGATCTACCATTTTCAACATTCAAGCATTCTAAAGATATAATCATGGGGTAGCAACTACGGATTGTGAGTTTGGTAGGAGTACTTTAGCCTTGGGGGCTTGGTATACTTGCTTTATCATATTCAAATCTATGCATTGCTCTCTCATTTCAATTCATGCTAGGGTTTCAATATAGAGGATTAGATTTTAGCATTGCACATTCAAAGCTCTTCCTATGAGAAACACACACACATATTCTATTACATCTGACTTTTCATGAAGGTGGAAATCACCAAAATAGGGGTTTGACTAAGGCAAAACCCTATATAGCCACCCAAAAAGACCATTTTCAGATATCTGCTATCACTATTTAGGGAGTTGCAAAGCAGATTTGGATACCCTTTTCGACAAAATTTTGGGATCTGTGAACAAAATTTATGTCAGAGAAATGCAGATCAAGGCCAACATAAAGGGGCACAATTGTGCCCCCGTATTTAGGTTAAGGTTTACCTGGTTCAGAAAAGAAAAAGATTTATGGGTTTTATCCGTCTTTGTGTTTCTGTTCCAGATCCAATTGTAGAATTTTCAGAAACATGATACTGGCACCATAAAATAGGTATTTATAGATCTTCTATGTTATGAGGTATGTATTTCATTTTATTTGATTTCATTATTCTTTGCAAGAATTTCCAGATTTATATTCCCTATCATTAGAATTGCATGTATGTGTTAAATATTGGTTTAGGGTCTCTTTTATGTGCAAACCCCCATTGTTCTAAACCCTATCCATATTTTACACCAAAATAGGACTGACAAAGAGCACCTAGCTCCACACAGGAAGGGAATATTCACTCCTTGATAGTTTAAATTACCAAGTTTTCTAATTGGGAAGAGAGTGTTTCCACAACTCAACATGTGGCTAAATAATTTGAAGATGGCCTCAGCTACCTACAGATATGTGGATTCAGAGGACTTCATAAGAATGCTAGGAAATTACTCATCCCCAACATTGGAGCTAGTAAATACCATGAAGGATGTGATCAAGAATCTACTAGATGAAGATGAGATTGGAAGGAGGCTCACAAAGTTCTATGACCTCTTGAACCTGGAAGCTCAATTGAAGAAGGATGGAATCACCTTTGGACAGTTTTTCCCAGGTCTCCCCTACCTAACTAGAATTAGTAGAATGATAGGGATGTATGAAACCCTATCCAATCAGTTGAAATCTCATCTTGAAGAGAATCTAGAAGTAAAAAAGGATTACTCCTCCTTAGAGTATGAGGAAGATAGTGAAGGCTCATATGAAGAAGATAGCCATCCCCAAGTAAATGAACCTCATGCTGGTGATCAAGGAAAAGATGCTCCTGAGGTAGAAGATACACCTAAACCTCCTTAAAAGAAGCAGAGACTTGAGGAAGGAGATCCCTCAAAAGGAAAAAAAACCAAATAAAGAAACTAACAGAGTTGTTGCCCTAGTGCCTAGTGATAGGGCCTATTATCACCACATGAGGAAAAGCATTAGAGAAGGAAATAAGGTGGCTATTGATCAAGAAGTGGTTGAATTTCCCCTCTTTTTGTGCAAGGATGAATGAGAAATGTATCAAGAAGAACTACTCAGTGATGATCAATTCATCAAAGGAGAAGAATTCAAGAATTTATTGATATGGAAGAAATAACAAGAGATAGCCAGTCGGGTGACTGATGGCACTGATCCAAATAATGAAGCCCTAAAGGCCCTAACTTCATATGACCCTGAATCAAAGATAATTTCTATTGATGAAGCTAGGAAATTAGTTAAATCCTATGGAATGATACTAGTACTAGGGTGGGATTTGACCTCTACATTCATTATTAACCAAATAAGGAAGCAACCAGAGGGCACTTTGTCTTATGAGGCCCATATTGGTGAAATGATAAGAGGGTGTGGTTATGACCCTAGGTCCCAAATTTTGGCAATGTGGTCTCTTTCCCCCAGGACTTAAAAGATTTCTCTTGTCATCATTGAAGAGAAAATAGATGGAAATAAGATCATTTGGATAGTCCAAAACACCAGTGACCTTGAGGTGTCAAAAGGAGTGACTCATTTTGCTCACTTAAATGAGGCCATAACTGCTCAATTGTCCAATAGATATGGAAAGTTGTTTGATTAGGCCATTATTTTGGCTAAGGATAGAGAGAAGGGGCTCATGAAAATCAAGGTGCTAGAGGATGAGCTTGATGAAATGAAGATAAAATTTGAAGAGGCATCTAAGACATCCCTTCCACCAATTCTAGAAATTCAAGCTAGAGTGCTTCCAGAGGTAGAGGTACCTGATGTGGCAGTAGATAGGTCAGATAAAGACAAGATGGAGGTGGCCCTCAATGTTGTGTCTCATATTTTGCAACATAGATTTGAATTAATAAAGGGAAAGATGGACTTAGTCCATAGTTCATAGATCATGTTGCAAAAGATAAATGAAATTGTAAAGGATGCTATGGCTACCTTGGAGCCATTGTTTAGCATATGGTCTGGTAGAGGGGTCCTTTTTGAGAAACTTGAGATGTTGTAGCCACATAGGCTTGATATCCCAAAATCAGTTGGTGAAGTGGGAGAGAAAATTGAGCTTATCGGTGCTACTTGGTTCTTTTTCAAGGGCAAAGCCAATCAAGTCAAAGCTAAGATGGAGATGTTGGACCCTAATTTTACCAAGTATTTACCTCCAATTCACAAGGATGATGGAAACATCATAGATTTGGAGGAGTGGAAATTAGGTGTGGATCAATTAATGATTAGGCAGGATGCCTTACTGAATGGTGATGGCACCTTAGACATGGGCAGGTTCAACAATGCTCTGGATGGTATCTTTAAAGTATAAAATGATTGTACCATATTTGTTGGTGATACCAAGGCAGCTATAACTAATTCTAGGTTGGATAAGAAAGTAAAGCTTTTGCAGAGTTTGAATGTGTATACCTGGCCTACCGAGGAAGAGGTTTCATCATGGGAAAAAAGTAGAAAACCAAAGAAGAAGAAGCCAACTGCCATTGATTTAGAGGCAATAGAAGAGGAGTGAGTTACACATGTCACCTGATCCTTGAACACAGGGAGGGTAACTATCATGAAGGGAATAATGTATGTTAGCCGATAGGTGGTGATCATTATTCATATAAAAAAATTTAGCAGTTACTTTTAATATCTACAGACAAAGGTGCCACCTGTGAAGATTCACCATGATTGGAAACAGATTTATGGCTTTTCTTTCCTTTTAAGTTCATGATGTAATTTGTTTTGTCTTATAGTGCCTGTCACTATCCTAGCCATCTAAAGCTTGTTGCATCCTTTCCTTGAGGATTCAAAGATAGCTAGTGATATAAATAGCAAGTTTTTTTTTTGTAAATGGTGGTGAAATACATTTGTAAAGAGATTTTTTGTAGTGGTGTTTTGTTCTAAGAATTATTGTCTTTGAATGTACTGATAAAAAAATTTTATCAATGAAAATATATTAAAAATCCTTTGTATATTTTGTTGTCTTCATGTATGAGTCTTGAGTTCTTTGTGTATTAAATTTTTGAGGAATATTTGATGCATCATCTACAAGGTAGATAGTGAGGTTAATCTTAATTTTTTGTCAAGGGAAGGGTAAATCTTAAGGGAGGTTTCAGGGAATTCATAGTTTGTGTAGGAATCTAATGGCAGCATATGTCAATGAGAGGATAATATGTAAGGCATCTTATCTGGGTTTTGTGGATATTTGATTTGAGAGATTTTCTATAGATGTATTCTTTTGACTCTTATGGCCTAGGATTTGGCACTGGTCTTTGCTTAATTTACATTTCTCACCATCAACAATATGAAATAACAATTTATCTTAAGTTTATGTTGAAAGAATTAAATGCTTGTATATGTATCAAGTATATAGATGATTGTTGTGATTCTTTAAATAATTGAATCTAATAGGTATAGCCACTTGAGCTTGAAGCTCAAAGTGAAGAAGGATTCAAATCCTTAATACCTTAGTGTTTAATGTTGTTAGATGCATCTATTAGGACCATATGAGTTATGTATTAGAGATTTCCGAGTTGTATTCATCATCTACAATCTTAA
Source organism: Chamaecyparis obtusa (assembly GCA_027943335.1). Lineage (NCBI taxonomy): Eukaryota > Viridiplantae > Streptophyta > Pinopsida > Cupressales > Cupressaceae > Chamaecyparis > Chamaecyparis obtusa. The sequence continues at coordinate 2,346,537 of BSBK01003050.1, read as the reverse complement.
GCACTAAAAAAATTGGCAACTCTACTGGGGATTTAATATTTTTACAGTAGGCTTGTTACAACTTCTTGTTACCCATCTCTTGTTTTACTTGAAGACTAGTTTACAAAATTTATCCCCACATGTTCTGTGGGTGGCGACTCTGAAATTTGTGTTTACCAATTGCTAGTTCAACATAAAGAAATTTGTGTACGTACCTTGTCAAAAAATACTATGAGTCGATAAAGATACACTATGTCGTATTATAGGGATCACCCAGAAAGTAATGTAGGTGATGAACTTCCCACACCTAGTAGAAAGAAATGGTCTAGGAGAGGTCTGTTTAACCAAAATTCTCTGAGACCATCTAAAGAGCATGTTTCAACACCTATTCCTAAGGAGGTTTCCTCTTCTTTTGAAAATCTTGAGCCTCTTAGGAGAACAAATCCTGATGCAATTAATCCCTCTCAGGAAGATGAATCTATAGATGTAGGGTTTTTCCCTGCGTGTGAAAGTCTAGAACAACCAGGAGAAACTTCTGCTGCTGAGACTGCTTTTTTGGTGATATGGGAGCTCTAAGATAACAAGTTGGTAATAATAAGCTAGATCTTAAGAAGGATGATTTTGAGGGTGAAGACCCAGTTCTAAGATTGTTGCATCCATAAAAAATTAAGAGAAATGAAGATCTAAAAAATAACATAAGGGATGCATCTGATAAGGGAAAAGAAAAGGTGGTTGGAATAAGCATAAATGAACCCAAATATAATAAGGCTATTCCTGATGTTGTATCTCAGGATAACTTAGAATTGGAAAAGGCTAGAAAGGCCAAAGAGGACTTGGCTATCCAATTAGAGAAGATGGAGTTGGAGGCTGTTGTAGATGAGATGAAGAGGAAAATTTGTTTTCCTACATGCTAACATGAATACAACTGCTAGTAGCTCAATCCCTGTTACTATTGGGATAGTATCAAAAAAAATAGCCATGTGGTCCAATGCCAAGTTTCCAAGCTTCAAGCTCCAAACAAGTGGTCCAAGGACCAGTTCACAATGTCAATTCAACAGTTCCATTAGCTGGTGGTTCGATGGGAAATGTCTTATGTAAAAATAATAGAGGTGGTGGAGCCCAGGCTTCACAAAATTTTTAGAGGAGGCTAGTTCATCTAGATAGATACCGACCATTACTCTTTGATGGTATCATTGGTTAACCAAATGCTATCCCAAATGAGGTAAGAGACAAAATCCCTAAGTTCATAGGAAATAATGTTGTCACATGGAAGATCATCTTAAGTCTTTCACAAATAAGGTAAATGACTATGAAATTGAAAATGAAGATGTTGTAATGAAACTATTTGTTCAGTCATTAATAGAAGATGCTAGGGATTGGTATAGAGGTTTGACCAAAAAATAGTATTGCATCATGGGATGAATTTGTGAAAAGCTTTAAGGAGAAATATGTTGAGCATGTTAATTCTAGTTATATGCTTAATGAATTCAATAATATCAAAAAGCATCCCAATGAGAGAATGTCTGAATTCAATAGTAGGTTTTAAAAGGCAATGTAAAAATTATTTCAAGTCCTAAGATTAGATGATGAAGTTTTCCTAACCACATATTTTAATGCTTTGGATGGAAAAACATCTTATCTCTTGAGAGACAAAATCCCACGTACTTTGAGAGATGCTTTCAAATTAGCAATAAATATTGAAAGTAATAGGAAATCATCTGGTTAGATGTACAAAAGGGATGAAGGAAGATTGTGGAGAGAAAACAAACCACATGCCGGAAGACCAACTAAAGAAGATGACAAGGTTGAAAAGTTGGAAAATGTTGTCAAAGATCTCTCAACCAAGTTTGAAAAGGGTGAGAGAGGTTTTCAGGACCATAGACCGTCGTATCAGAGGAAGGAAAGATTCCCTAGGTTGCATGATCAGCCCTACAAGACAAATTGGAAAGATGGGAAGCCTATTTTTGATACTCATGAAACTCAAAAGGGAAGGGATAACCCTGATCCTTTAAAGAAGAATGCATTAGATAATGTAGAAAGTATTCCATGGTGTGTGGCTTGTAGTATGCCTCACTCACGTTATCATTGTACTGTGGTAAAAGCTTTGGAAGAAGAGGTATAAGGACCACATGCAAGAGACAATGAAGGGTCTAAAAAGCCTATGGTAAATATGTTTACCACTGAGAAAGTGGAAGAGATTTCATCTTTAGAAGATGAAGAAATAATTGTTGATGTTGATTATAAGAGAAGAAATTTCCCAAAATATGAGAAATGAGTATTTACCCATTTTGATCTAGATGAGTCTGATAATGATGTTTTCAAAACAAATGTGATCAGACCATAGTTAGGTAATGCTCACTAGAGAAAGCCCAATGAAGAAGAAATCAGGACTTTAACTATGGCTGCCATTTCTCAAGCCAAATCCTCATATAATTTGAGGAATAGGAGAGTGGATCATGATCAAGGAGTATCGAGGTCAATTTTTGTAAAATATGATTCTCAAAATAAGGTTTCTCCTAAACCAAGTGTTATCAAAGGCAAAGGTGGTAACAATAATAAAGAAGAGCTTGTTCTTGTTCAAGACACTAAGAAGAATGAGGAAGTTGACACAAACAAGAGAAACAAAAGGGCTGGTAGGGGAAAATATTTGTCTGATCCTTCTACTGAACCCTCAAATTTTGACATGAGACATGCTCTATCTCAAACTAAGGTCTCAATCCCCTTGCTAGAAATGTTGAAGATAAAAGAGCATAAGGCAACATCCTTGGCTTTGATAAATGAACAAGGAGATGTTCCTATTATGTCAGAAAAGGAGAAGTCAATGGATGGCCCTGAGATGACCAAGGAAATTTATAACTTTTGTGTTGGAAATATTGTAACTCAAGAATCATCATCAATTGATCCTTTCTATGTCACTTTGATTGTCAATAACCTTTTGCTTAAAAATTGTATGATAAACTCCGGTGTTGCAACTACTATGATGCCATATCATGTTATGAAGGAACTAGGACTACGAGTTGATACATCCAATGGAAGATGTATGCCATGGATAATAGAGCAGTTCTTGTAGTAGGAACCTTAGTGGGAATAGAAGTGAAGATTATTGCATTCCCTAAGGCTACATATAAGATGGATGTGGCTCATTATGGTATGCTTTTATCAAGATAGTGGGTAGCAGTAGTGGGAGGAAAACTGCAACTAGATATGTCATATGCTACTATACCTATAAATGGTACTGAGGTGAAATTGTACAGAGAGCCTCACTCTTCTATCATAGTTAATATGGTAGCACCTAAAGATCTAAATTGTTGTGTTGACATTGACATGGAAAATTTCATTGTTGAATAGATTAAGCCACAACTGAAGAATACTGATCCAATTATTGATGAGTTTTTGTTGCAGCAAGATGGACTGTGGAAAATGTACTTTGATGGAGGATGCTCTAAAGAAGGATTAGGAGCTGGTGTGTTTCTTATATCCCCGTTGGGTACTAATTTTAAATATTCCTTTTTGTTGACCTTCCAATGCATGAATAATACTATTGAATATGAGGCATTGATATTGGGATTAGATATTTCCATAAAACATGGTATAAAATATTTAAAGGTTCATGGAGATTCCCAATTAATCATAGCTCATATCAAATCCAAGTATGCTGCCAAGGACGATAGACTAAAATTGTATAGATATGTTGTATGGGATAGAATATAATTATTTGATGCTTTCAATATTCATTGGGTGGAAAGGTCAAATAATATTATGGTAGATTTCCTTGCAAATGTTTCATTGAAGAATAATGAGTCACTCTTGCTGGTGTGTCAATGTTAGAAATTAAAAGTAGACCTGTTGTACTTGATAATGTTTATAATTGGCAAGTTTTTGAGGATGATAGTGATATCCTTAGATTTATTCAAGGTTTGGATCAATATGATGGACAAAAAATTGATAGTGATGCCTCAAAGGAGGTTGTTAATGGAAATGAATGTATCCTTGGAAATGAAATTATTCATTTAGCTTCTAATCATATTCCTAAGGGGTTAGTTGAACTAGAGGGCATGTTAAGAATAAATGGCAACTACATGTCACAAAAATCCAATGCTAAGGTTGAGGATTTAGAAGAAATAAACTTAGGATCAGAAACATCCCCTCAATTGGTATACATTGGAAAGAAGCTAAGTAGGGAGGTGTGAATAAATTTGATAAGATTGTTGAAAAAATATAAGCATGTGTTTTCCTAGTCCCATGATGACCTCAAGGCTTATAGGGAAGATTTATTTCAGCATGAAATCCCTTTAAAAGAGGATACCAAACCTTTAAGGAAGAAACAAAGGCATATCAACCCCTTTTTAGCTACTAAAATGAAAACAAAGTTGACAAAGTTAAGGGATGCAGGCATTATTGATCCTATAAGGCATTCATCTTGGGTCTCTAACTTGGTACCAGTCAGAAAAAAAATGGGGATATAAGATTATGCATTGATTTTAGGAACTTGAATGTTTCCTCATTAAAAGATAAATATGGATTGCCTAATATGGAGGCTATGCTTCATAGAGTGACTGGTTGTGAGTTATTATCCATGATGGATGGTTTCTATGGGTATAACCAGGTGCTGGTTAAAGAATCAAAATAATTTAAAATGACATTTACAACTCCTTGGGGAGCTTATGTGTATGTTTGTATGCCTTTTAGTTTAAAAAATTCTGGAGAAAACTTTCAAAGGGCAATGGATGTAGATTTTAAGGATCTTATCAATGTTCTCATGGTAGTGTATCAAGATGATCAGACTGCTTATTCAAAAAAGGCTGATGACCATTGTAGTCACCTAGAGAAGGTTCTAATCAAAGCATTAGAATTTGGCATATCACTGAATCCTAAGAAATGCCAATTTGTTGTTACTAAAGGAAAGCTATTAGGGCATACAGTGTCCAAAGAAGGAGTAAGAATTGATGATGAAAGAGTTGAAGCAATTAAAAGGGTCCCTACTCCTAAAAACCTTAAAGATGTACAGTCTTTCCTTGGACAAATTAATTTCGTTAGGAGATTCATTTCTAATTTTGCAAAGATGGTCAAGCCTATAGTCAAGCTTTTGAAAAAGGATATAAAATTTGACTGGAATCATGAGGCACAAGAGGCTTTTGAGAAGATTAAACAAACAATTCAGGAAGCCCCTATTTTAATATCTCTTGATTATTCAAAGCCTTTTTCCTTGTTTTCTTTAGCCCTTATTTTAATATCTCTTGATTATTCAAAGCCTTTTTCCTTGTTTTCTTTTTCATCTTTTCATACTATTGTAGCAATTTTATTACAGAAGGATGGGGAAGGATTTGAGCACCCCATTGCTTTCTTTATAAATTCATTATAGTCAGCTGAATTAAATTATGAGCTAATGGAAAAATAGGCTTATGCATTGGTAAAGGCAGTCAAGGATTTCAGACCTTATTTGTTGTGTGCCAAGGTTAATGCATATGTTCCTCATGTTGTCGTGAAAGACATTCTAGTTTAGAGTGAGGTCATAGGGAAAAGATGCAAGCAGATTAATAGAATCCAAGAGTTTGATTTGGAGCTTCATATTACCAAGTTGGTTAGGGGCTTGGGACTGGAAAAATTAATGACATAATTAAATATGGACTTGGTCCAGGTAAATGGTGTTACCATGGGTGGAGGAATAGTTACAAGAATTGAAATGCAGCCATGGTATACAAATATTGTGCATTTTCTCAAAAATGCTAGATGCCCATAGGGCCTAAATGAAAATCAGAAGAGGAGCCTCAGATTATAGGCTCAGCAATATGTATTGCTGCAGGGAAGTATGTGTTGCTGCAGGGTGACTTATAATGGAAAGACAAAGATGGAATATTTCTCTTGTGTTTGGATAAAGGGAAATCTGAAAAAATATTAAAAGAAATGCACTCTGGACTATGTGGGGGGCATTATTCAACCTAAGCAACAACTCACAAAATTTTGAGGGCTAGTTATTATTGGCCTGTTTTGTTTAAAGACACCCATTCATTTGTCAGAAAGTGTGAGTCATGCCAAAGGTTCTGTAATAAGTTGAAGTTCTTAGGAGCATTATTGTTAAACCCAATGGTTGCATAGGCTCCTTTTTCCATGTGGGGTATTGATTTTATTGGTGAATTTTCAAAAAAATCTAGTGGGGGACATAGTTGGATATTGGTTGTTACAAATTATTTTACTAAGTGGATTGAGGCAACCCCAACTAAGAAATCTATGAGAATGATGGTAATTGAGTTCTTGATGAGTAATGTGGTTACTAGGTTTGGTGTTCCTATTAAACTAGTAATGGATAATGCCATGTGTTTTAGGTTAGAAGAATTCACTGATTTCTATTCAGAAATGGGCATAATTATGTCATATTCATCCTCATACCACCCACAAGCCAATGGACAAGAAGAATCAAGCAACAAGAATAAACCAACTTGGCATGCAAAATTGAAACTGGCATTATGGGCAGACATAATTACAAAAAAAATGGCTACAGGTAGGTCTCCCTTTGAATTAGTATATGGTATGAAGTCTAGACTACCTGTTAATAATCTATTACCTGTCTATCAATTCATACATGATGAAGGTTTGGAAGTTTGTGAACCTTTGCAAGACAGAATGGTCCAATTGATTGAATTGGACGAGACAAGAAGAGAGAGTAAAAAAGAGAATGTTAGACTACAACAAAAAATAAAGTATCTTTTTAACAAAGAGCTAGTATCAGGAAATTCCAGCCTGGTGATTTAGTCCTTTAATGGAATGCCAGGACTAAAGATAAGGGAAAGCATAAGAAGTTTGAATCTTTATGGTTAGGTCCTTATATTATTCATCAGATTCATGGAAATGATTCCTATTTTTTGAAAAATATATATGATGAAGAACATGAATTGCCAGTGTATGGACAATTTTTGAAGTTTTTCATCAATTGAGTTTCAATCTTTTCCATGAACAGTAGTTTTGTAGTATATGTATAGGTGTGTTTTCTTTTGTTGTGAGTTTTCTTTTTGCAGTAGGTTAGTGTTTTTGTGGTATTCCACATAGAGATTCTTGGTTTCTTTGTATGAACTTTCTTTCAAGCATCCTCAGATACAACCATTGTTGGAGTAATTTCTAGGTTTCCTGAGAAATGCCTTTTCTCGTTCTTTTTAACATCCAAAATGTGCCTGTGTCTCCTCTATTTTGTGTGCCTACAATATTTTTCTGAATGATGTCTGAATCTTGAGATTACCATGTGCAAAAAGTGTATGCATTTCTTTTCCCTAGATCTTGTTTGCCTTTGGTAGGGTTATATTTTGAAAATGTTCTTAATTGTTCCCTAGATCTTATATTTTCAAGTTGCTTTTCCAGACACTTAATTTCTCAATGTGCATGTGGTTATTCTTTTCCCTTTGAAATCTCTTAATCTCATAAAGAACATGTCAAGTCTTATTTGATTCAAAGAATAGGCAACATGGCTAAGAGTTTAACTTGTTTTTTGTTATCTCTTGATCTCTGAATGGTTGGCAGTTAGTTGAAATATCTGGCAATTCAGTGATAGATATTTCTCCACATCTTGTGATTATTTATAGTCTTCTCTAAACATTCAGTGACCCAGTGCAACAGTTATCTCCCATTCTCACAATTTCAAGGAAAAGTTATGAAGTATTCAATGATTCAGCAGTCACCATTGATGCAAATCTTGATCAACGGATGTTGTTGAATCTCAAGTTAAAGGTTGCAGTTAGTGAAACATTTAGCAATTCGGTGCATCATTTTTCTCTTAATCTCTTAATTTTGATGGTTAGTGAGTTAACATTCAACAATATAATGAAAAGGGGTTTTCGCCTAATCTCTAATTCCAATGGTAAAGTTAGTAAACATTCGGCGATTTGGAAATGTGGCTTAGGGTAATTGATAGTTTTTTTAGTTGTGTATTCTCTAGATGGTTGAGGGTTAAGGAAATTTGTTTGGTGACTTAGTGAATGAGGTGTTCTCTTAATCTCGTGATGCTAGCAGTTAATGTCAAAACATTGGGAGATCTAGCAAACAAAGGCTAAAGGTAATAAGATGATGGTTATCCCCTATTCTTGTAAAGTGACATTCAAACCTTGAAACATTTGGATATTTAGTGGTGACTGTGGATGATAATAAAAATCAATGGTTGGCATTTAATCTCAGGAGAAAACCAAGGTTAAGTAAGACATATAGAAAATTGGAGATAAAGGCTATCTCTCAATCTCTGAATGGAACTAGGGCTAATAATAATGTTATGAGATTATGAGACCGCTTCAGTCACTAAATCTCATGATTGAACATGATTTAAGGAAAATATCTAGAGATTGGCAGGTGCAGTGGTTGCTGAATCTTGTAATACAACTAAGGTTAAGGAAAATATTAAGAGATCACGATAATTGTTTCAGTCACTTGTTCTGGAGATGTAACCCCAGTCAAGATGAGTATTATGAGATTCATAGATTTTCTTAAGTTGCTGGATCTTGTGATCAAACTAAGGTTAAGAAAAGTATTTGGAGATCATGAGGCACCTTCAATCTCTGAATCTCTGAATGAGGTGAGGTTAAGTTCTCATAAGCAATAAAGAAAAAGGAAGTTTTGATGTAGAAAAGGTACCATGCTGAGATGGAAAAAGTAATAAGCTAGCCAATCAGATTTCATGTGAGGGTTTTTATTATTTTTTGAGGGCTTTAAAGAAATAAAATAGTAATCATTGGTTTTTTGCTTTCTTTCGAAGATTTAAATGTACCCTGTCAACATCTCACCTTATGGCTAGCCTGGATTTGAATTTGGTGTCACATAGAAGTGAATGCTGAGGTGACTTAGGGAAGATTTTTTGTGATTTCCATGCATTCATTGATCAAAGATCTATAGACAAGACATTCTTGCACTTGCACTTATCAATTTTTAGAGATCAATTGTGAAGTTAGAGCTATTTCGGTGTGTAATTGTGAAGAGAAAATTTGTAGAGCCAAGCATTGTTCACAATTGCAAGGATGATTCAACCAAAGTCCAGCCAAGCCTCATCCAGTGAAGGAGTAAAGGAACAAGGAGATGAGAAGAAGGGGAAGCCAAATTTTTTTGAAGAATTTATCACGTTTCTCCTGGGTTCTAATCAAAACAAGAAGGTGAGTGATGAAATCTTCACTAATGATATGTCAAATTGTAGGGATCCAGTTACCCCTTCCTACTCTAGTTTATGTTGTTCAATTATTTCTATAATAATCATTTTATACTAATCCTAATATACAATGCATGGACATTAGGCATGGCTAAGCTCATAGTTCCTGATGTTGACCTTATGTTTAAATTAGCCAGGAATTATGATCCTGTGTCCAAAAAAAATAGGAGAAGTGATCAACCATCCCTAGTTACTCTTGATAGGGGGTCCTTTATGAAATCTTTCAGCTTGTTCTCCTTGTCATCCTTAGAGATTGACTAAGGAAGGAGAAGGAGAAGTATGCAAGCTAGGTGGAGCTTGTGAAAACCAAAATTGCTCATCACATACCTAGGACTGGTAAATATGTTTCCCCTCTCCCTAGCCACATGAAAGCTCCCTATGAGTTTAAAGCCCTCCACTTTTACATGAAATATCTAGCATATGGACTATGTGAGGTTTTGGGGGTGGATGGTGATGAGGAAAGGTTGCTAGCTAATTTGTTGATTATAATCCTAGATATACAAAACTCACATGCCAATACAAATTATGATTACATTAAATATGTAATTGATAGGATGTATGAGGGTTTGGTAAGCATCAGAGAGGGTAAAAGGCCAATCAAATTCATGCACTACTCTCTTTTGATGCACATGATCCTGTATTTTAATGTTGATAATTTAGATGTACATATTTTGAGACCAATAACAATGAAAGAAGGACAACCAAATCTAGTACAACTTTGGTTAAGGGTGTGGAATTACACCTCTAATGAAAATGAATTCTATGGTTTTCAAAATTGGATAGTCCATCCAATCCTAAACCTAATGGGGACAAACATCACAAGGCTTCTGGTTAGATTGCTTAGGCTTCTTAGGCCTAAATATTTTGTTGACAAATGGAAAATGGACCATAATTGGGGTGATTTTTATTTAGGTAAGACTTACACATTGATTAGAGTCTATGGTTTCCCACAACCCCCTCACATACTTCCAAAATATGTGCCACCATAGGTTTCCCAATTGGAATTTATCTGGCAATTGATATGGACTAACAAAGAACACTTGGCTTCACACAGGAAGGGAACTTTCACTCCTCGACAGTTTAAATTACCAAGTTTTCTAATTGGGAAGAGAGCATTGCCACAACTCAGCATGTGGCTAAATCATTTCAAGATGGCCTCAATTGCCTACAGATATGTGGATTCAGAGGACTTCATAAAGAATGCCAGGAAATTGCTCATCCCCAACATTGGTGCTAGTAAAGACCATGAAGGATGTGATGATGAGGATGTGATCATGAATATACTAGATGAAGATGAGATTGGAAGGAGGCTCACCAAGTTCTATGACCTTTTGAACCTATAAGCTCAATTAAAGAAGGATGGAATTACCTTTCAAGGGTTTTTCCCAGGCCTCCCCTACCTGACCAAAATTAGTAGAATGATAGGGATGTATGAAACCCTATCCAATCAGTTGGAAGCTCATCTTGAAGAGAAGCTAGAAGTAAAAATGGATTACTCCTCTTCAGAGTATGAGGAAGACAGTGAGGGCTCATATGAGGAAGATATCCCTCCCCAAGAAAATGAACCTCTTTTCAGTGATCAAGGACAAGATGCTCTTGAGGTAGAAGATACACCTAAACTTCCTCAAAAGAAGCAGAGACTTGAGGAATGAGAGCCCTCAAAAGGAAAAAAACCAAAGAAAGAAACTAACAGAGTTATTTCCCTAGTGCCTGGCGATAGGGCTTATTATCACCACATTAGGAAAAACATTAGAGAAGGAGATGAGGTGGCTACTCAAGAAGAGGTTGAATTTCCCCTCTTGTTGTGCAAGGATGAATGAGAAACATATCAAGAAGAACTACTCAATGATGATCAATTCATCAAAGGAGAAGAATTCAAGAATTTATTGATATGGAAGAAAAAACAAGAGATAGCCAGTCATGTGACTAATGACACTGATCCAAATAAAGAAGCCCTGAAGGCCCTAGCTTCATATGACCCTGAATCGGAGACTATTTCTTTTGATGAAGTTAGGAAATTGGTTAAATCTAGTGGAATGCTACTAGTACCAAGGTGGGATTTGACCTCTACATTCATTATTGACCAAATAAGGAAGCAACTAGAGGGCACTTTATCTTATGGGACCCAGATTGGTGAAATGATAAGAGGGTGTGGTTATGACCCTAGGTCCCAAACTTTGGCAATGTGGTCTCTTGCCCCTAGGACTCAAAATCCTTCTCTTGTCAGCATTGAAGAGAAAATGGATGGAAATAAGATCATTTGGATAGTCTAGAACACCAATGACCTTGAGGTGTCAAAAGAAGTGACTCATTTTTCTCACTTAAATGAGGCCAAAACTTCTCAATTGTCCAAGAGATATGGAAAGTTGTTCAATGAGGCCATTATTTTGGCTAAGGATAGAGAGAAGGGGCTCATGAAAATCAAGGTTCTAGAGCATGACCTTGAGGAAATGAAGATAAAATTTGAAGAGGCATCTAAGGCAGCCCCTCCACTAGTTCTAGAAATTCAAGCTGCAGTGCTTCCAGAGGAAGAGGTACCTGATGTGACATCGGATAGGTCAAATAAAGACAAGCTGTAGGTGGCCCTCAATGCCTTTTCTGGCATTTTGCAACATATATTTGAAGTAATAAAGGGAAATATGGACTTAGTCCATAGTTCATACATCATGTTGCAAAAGATAAACAAAAATGTAAAGGATATTATGGCTGTGTGTGTCTGAATGTGAACCTCTAAATCAGACACAAACGCAACATAGTCATTGCTCAATCATGAGATGGTGAGTATGAACATTAATTGTCCATCTCACAACATCGATTGAATCAACTTGTTGCTTCCTATGTGGATGAGGTGTTTAATTACTCTCAGAATGAGAGCCAACAACCATGAGACCAATCCCACAACGAAGGATTTTCCAAAAGCTATGAAGACGAGTAAAATTGAAATTGAACTAGATGAATGCAATTTAATCTAAAAGCTTGAAAGGAAGATGAAATGCAATTTAACCTAAGAACTTGAAACAAATATGATATTAGTCTAAAAACAATTAAGAAAATTTAATCTAAGATGAGATGCAAGATTATACTAATAATGAGATATTAATCTAATTAATGCAATAAAAGCTTTGGAAACAATGAAATAAATGAGACTAAAAAATGCCTATAGTTTTGATACTCTCAAAAATTGCCTCCCTCAAATGAAGAAATGAGGTCCATTAAATAGAAAAGCCTGAGAAGAGAATGAAGGGGTTTCTTGATTTGAAACTCCTGACTCTTCATTCCCATTTGAGACAAAAATGCAAGAATTACTTAATAAAAAGAATGGAAAATGCCACACAGGTGGCCTTTTGAATATCTTGAATTATTAATTCAAAAAGGTGTGTCCATTCGAATATCAAGCAATTATTAATTCCTTTTTATGGGTAATTAGCCAAATGGGGTGGGTTTAATTTAATTTTAAGCACTTAAGACTTTAGGATTAAATTAAATTATCATAGGGGTAATTTAGATAATTAAAGTCAAGGACTTTAGGAATTAATTTTGATATTTAATTAATGTAATTTATGGTCTTTGCAATTGACATCAAGTCAAATTAAGTTAGGTAGGAGAGAGAAAATTGATGAAAATGCACCAAAATTAATTGAATTTATTAGGTGCCAAATTTAAGGTATTACATTTTTGCCTCTTTGAATTGATGTGTGAACAACACGTTGATTCAAAGAATAATCTGAAGTGATAGATGACAAGAGATTTGGAAGTCTAGGTTAGGTTTCCAAGACACCGAATAGATCAAAGCATAATTTTCCAAAGTCTAAGTTAAATTGCGAAGACAACGGTCTTGAGAGAACTAGAATTAGGGTTAGGTTGCCCCAATATCAATTGAGATTCAGATGCAAACTTAGGACTATCTCCAAAATCAGGGTTAGATTTCCCCAATACGAAGCTTAGCTCTCTGAGACCTGGGTTAGATTACCCCAATACCTAAGAGATTTCAAGAACCATCTCCAGAATGAAGCTTGATTCCTAAGGATCTGAGTTAGATTGCTCAGATACCTAAAAGATAGATGACTAGATAGCAAGATGTAAGGCACCGAGATGCCCCTAGCAATGAGAACTGATGATTCAGATTAGACTGATTCAAGAATTGATTCAACAAGATTTAAATGATGCAATCATCTTGCCCCCTCAGAAGCAAAATCAAAAGATGACATAAGAGGGATGATTGACAATAAGAGGTTGCAGAGTAGAAGTAATTAGACTAGATTTGAGAAGCTGTAGAAGTAAATCAGAGCAAAGCAGAGGTCCTGTTGACCAAGTTTGACCAAGGTTGAATAGAGTTGACTTTGATAAAAAGAGAAAAGATCTTGAGAACATGATGCAAAGATAAAGGATCTGGCAAGAAGATGATGCCAGAAGGCTGACTGCACAAGTGTCTGATCCCAAAGGGTCCCAAAATTTAAAACACAATTTTGAGCTATCTAGAGATGTCAGATTTTGATTTCGATCCTGAAAAATTATGCAATCATGATGAAACCTAGACAAAAAGATGAGAACCTTTGATGAATAGAAAGAAATCAAGAGAGTACCAAGATATCATCTCAAATCCAAGCTTAACATGCACATGCAAGCCTAAACTAAAATGCAAGCCTAGAATGAAAATGCAAGCCCTAGGACTTGGTTGTTGGACTCACCATATTTATCATCATCGAGTTCGTTTAGGCACGGGACAATCACAAGATGCCATACAATCCTCACTAAGATTGCAATCATGAGAATATGAATATGACATAAGTCTTAGATTTGTCAGAATGAGGTGCAAGCATTAAGGCACAAGAAGCCAAAATGACCTGAACACCTATTCCTTTTGATTTAGCAAGTTAACATAAGCATCAAAGCACAATTGCTAGAATGACCTGAATGTTGCTTGCAAACAAACACACTAGACATGCGAGATTTCCTTCTTTTTCCAAAAAGTGCTCCCAATGACCCTTATGTTCACTTAGCAGGATGAGCGTTAGCAATTTTACTTGTAGTAGAAAGAAGTCACTCAAAACAGAAAAGGAGAAGAACCAACCTCACCAAAGCATCCATATAAAAGGAGTCGAGGTATGCATGGCCATCCAATATGAGATGAAGGCTCTTATAGATGGACACCCCTCTTAGATAGATTCTTTGGATCATTGGAACTAAACCAACAAACAGAAAGCAAAGAAAAGATCATGCCCCTAGTCTTCACGTTTCTCAGTCAAGAAAGATGTCTTAGATTCACTCGAGAGGAAATGATAAAGAAAACAAAAAAACAAGCAAAGGAAAAGCTCAACATGATACACAGGAACACACAATCAGTTTTTAGTTTTAGTTTATGTTTCAGTTTGTGTTCAAGTGGATTGAAGTCGAATCAGAAGCAAACAACATTCGAAGTCTTGACAGGATAGCGACGGTAGGAAGACGCAGTGAGAACCACTGGTGACCATCATGAGAGACAAAGTCTCAAGAAGATATCAGAGTGCAGAGCAAGTATCAGTAGGTGAATGTAGTGAGAACCACTGGTGACTGATACAAGGAAGATTCTCAAAAGAGAGAATAAAGCATGAGCGAAACATCAGTAGGAAAACACAGTGAGGACCATTGGTGACTAATGTAAGGAGGAGATCCCAAAAGAGATAGGTTCGAATGAGAGCTAAGTATTAGTAGGAAAGCATAGTGAGAACCACTGGTGATCGATACATGAGAGATCCTCAAGGAGAAAAATCTCAAAAGTAATTAGGCATCAGCAGGCAGACGCAACGAGAATCGCTGGTGACCGATGTATGAATAAAACTTCTGAAAGTGATAGGACAATGCCCCCAAGACCAAGAAGATGCCCCCAAGCATGAACCAGTTCCAATCCATGAAGAGTCAAGGAAAATCTTGAAGACAACTGAAAGCAAGAGAATGAGCTAGCAAACTAAAGCAGGAAATAGACTAAAGCAGGAAACAAACTGAAGCAGGAAAGTTGGAAAGCAAACTAAGGCAGGAAAGCAAAGAGACTAAAGTGGGAAACTAAGAGCCAAGTGACGCTAAGATGAGATGTAGTTTTAGGAAACAAGAGGTGCCTGTTTACCAAGTTTTCACCATCTTGGTAGAGTTTCTATTTTTGCTACCATGACGCATGTTTACCAGGTTTTCATCAATGACACATTTTCTTCTTTTTCAATTTTTTTGTACTTTTATTTTTTTATATTTTTTTTGTATTTTTGAATATCTCATATTTTTTGTATTTTTATTTTTTCATTTTTTTGTATTATTATCAAGGCGCCTGTTTACTAGGTTTTCACCAAGATAATAGATACATCAAAGCACCTGTTTGCCAGGTTTTCACTAAGATGATCATTTTTTCAAGACATTTTGCAATTTTTAGGATATTTTGCAATATATCATTTTTTTGGATTTTTTTTCAGGACCAATAAGTATGTACATGAGCATGTCAAGGATGTCTCAACTGTAGAACTTCTTCAGATGAAGAGCGTTGATAGGCTCTTTGAGTTGCTCTCCTTCAATGGTGGAGAGTTGATAAGCGCCAGACCCAAATGCTGCAGAAATGACATACGGACCAAGCTAGTTTGGTTCAAATTTTCCTTTCTAGGCCCGCTACTGTTGATTTTTGGGGTTCTCTCTCAGGACAAGATCACCCACTTGGAATTCTCTTTGTCTGACTTTCTTGTTATAAGCTTTAGACATCCTCTTTTGGTACGCTCTTAGATGATCGAACGCCACCTTCTGACGTTCATCAAGTAACTCAAGCTCTTGAAGTTGAGATATTCTATTTTCTTCATCAGTGATGAGGCCCTCAGAGAGATTCACAATGTCAGAATCTTGACCTCAATAGGTAACACTGCCTCTGCTCCATAAACCAAGGCAAAAGGAGTAGCCCCCGTTGGTGTTCGGATACTTTTCCTATAGGCCCACAAGGCCGGATTGAACTAGAGATGCCAATCTCTACCAGATTTATGAACTGTTCAGTGCAAGATTTTCAGAATTGTCTTATTAGAAGCTTCTACCTTTCCATTACCCTGAGGATAATAGATAGATGACCAATGTTGAATAATTTTGAATTTAGTGCATAAGTCTGTTAGGTCCTTATTTTTGAATTGTCCCCCATTGTTAGTGATAATAGATGAGGGTATACCATATCTGCAAATGATATAGTTCAGTATGAACATAGCAATGGTCTTGCCATCAACTATAGCTAGAGGCACTACCTCAACCCACTTGGTAAAGTAATCAGTAGCTGTAATAATAAACTTGTGCCCCCTGGAAGATGAAGGATGTATCTGACCAACCAAGTCGAAGGCCCATTATTGAAATGGATAGAAAATAATGAGAGGACTAAGTTCATGAGCAGGAGCATGAATCAAGTTTCCATGAAATTGGCATTGCTTGCAAGTCTTGGCATATTGAACAACTTCTTTTTCCATATCCGGCCAGTAATATCCAGCTCTAATAAGTTTCCTGGCTAACATCAGACCACTAGAATGAGACCCACAAATACTTTTGTGTACCTCAGCCAATGCACATTTGGACTCATCGGGTTGTAAGCACCTAAGAAGAGTACCGTCTAAACCTCATCTAGACAAGTCATTTTCTATGAGAACATATCGTGAAGCAGTACGAATGAGATGATGCTTCTCATTCTAGGTATAAGTGTCGGGAATGATCTGGTCATGAAGGTAAGAAAAGATATGGTGGTATCAGGATGAATCATCTCCAATGACTAAACAGATCATCCTAGATTCATGATTATCATAAGCAGGGTAGCGTAATGTCTCCACCAGGAACTCATTTCTGAAATTGTTTTCTAGCATTTGTAACATTGAGGCTAGAGTGGCCATAGCATCAACTACTTTATTGTTTGTCCTTGGAACCTGCTGGAAAGAAATATGTGCAAAGTATTGCTTGAGATCATCTACCATTCTTTTGTAAGGTATTAGCTTGTCATCTTTTGTTTGGTAGACATTATTGACTTGATTGATAATTAACTGAGAATCCCCAAAGACCTTGAGCTCATCAACACACCATTTAAGGGCTATCTTCATTCCATTAATAAGAGCTTCATATTCAACTATGTTGTTTGTGTAGGGAAACAACATTTTATATGCCTTTGGCAATGAGTATCTTTGAGGTGTAACAAATAGAATGCCCGCACCGAACCCTTGTTGAGTGAAAGATCCATCAAAGAACATGCTCCAAGATTGATGTGTGAGAAGCATGATGGATTCATCTAGAAACTCAATACTCAAAGTTCGGTGATCTTTCAAAGGAGTCTCCGCCAGCTGATCAGCAATCACCTGTCCCTTAATGGCTTTTCTTTCCACATATTCAATGTCAAATTCACTAAGGATCATTACCCATTTCGCTAATCTACTCGTGAGGGCAGCCTTGCTCAACAAGTACTTCAATGGATCAATTTTTGCAATAAGCCTGGTGGTATGAGCTAGCATATAATGCCACAATTTTTGAGAAGCAAATACCACTGCTAAACAAGACTTCTCAATGACAAAGTAGTTCATTTCATTGGCAACCAATGTTCTGCTGATATAGTATATAGCTCTCTCTTTGTTGTTCTGATATTCTTGAGCTAGGAGAGCACCCAAAGATGTATTTGTTGCTGATATGTACAATATAAGAAGCTTCCCATGAATAGGAGGCATCAGAATTGGGGGATTAGCAAGATACTATTTTATTTGAGCAAGTTCTTTGTCACACTCCTCATTCCATTCATAGGTCACATTCTTATGCAAAGTTTTAGTAAATGGTTGTGACTTGTCGACCAACTATGAGATGAAGCACCAGATGGATTGTAGCCTTCCTTGTAATCCTCTCATTTGACTGATATTCTTGGGTGGAGGCATGTCCATAATAGCTTATACCTTTTTAGGATCTACTTCTATGCCTTTAGCTGAAATAATATAGCCCAAGAGTTTTCCAGAAGTAACACCAAAAGCACATTTCTTCGGATTAAGCCTAAGACTGAATTTTTCCATACAGTCAAGAATGGGACCCAAGTCTATGAGGTGAGTTCTTCACTGCATGATTTTGGCTAAAGTATCATCCACATAATCCTCCATCATTTTATGCATCATATCATGGAAGATAGTAGTAACCACTCTTTGGTATGTTGCTCCAGCATTTTTAAGCCCAAAAGGCATGACATTCCAGCAAAAGGTGCCCCAAGCACACATCAAAGCGGTCTTTTCTTGATCCCCTAGCACAATTTTTATTTGATTATAGCCAGAAAAGCCATCCATTAATGAATACATCTCATACCCTTTTGTCATGTCAACTATCATATCAATATTAAGCAGTGGGAAGTCATCTTTCGGACATGCCTTATTGAGATCTCTAAAATCTGTACACACCCAAATGGATTTGTCATGTTTAGTGACTGGAACAATGTTTTAAATCCATTCTGCATAATCAATAGTTCTTATGAAGCCAACCTTAAGGAGTTTTTCAAGTTTTGCTTTGACCAAAAGTGCTACATGAGGATGCATTTTTCGCAGCTTCTGTTTAACAGGTTTGATACCTGGTGCAATGGACAAATGATGCATGATTAGATTGGGGTCTAATCTAGGCATGTCAAAGTAGGTCCATGCAAAATTTATTTTCTTGCTCTGGAAGAAGCTCGTGAACTCTTCTTTTTCCTCAATAGACAATGATTGTGCTAGGTGAATGATTTGTGGAGTAGTTTTTGTACCCAAATTGACTGGCTATGTCAGCTCAATCAATACTGATAACCTCTCTTGGAAGTGGCTCAGAAGAGCATCAAGTATCTCATCCTTGGGATCCTCAGAGAGGTTTTCACCCATGGATATGTTTTTATTTTTACTATTTTTGGCTTTGATACCGCCACAAAGGGGTTTTCACCATCAGAGCATCTATTTTTTCTTCTTTTAATTTTTTGACTGAGATACTTGATATCCACCTCTGTCATGCTGACAGTGCTCTCACTGGTGGAGGACATCATAGGCTCAATTGCGTGGAGGTAACAGGCTAGATCATAATTAGTCTAGAACATTAGGACTTCATTGGATTCAGTAGGGGAGTTCCAGTTTATCAGATCGGGATGATGGAGTGAAAGGGAAGTAGTGACTGGTTCAACTGCGTTCACGGTATAACCCTCAAAAGCACTAATGAGCAATTCAAGGCCTAAAGTGATCTCATCCAAAGGAACATTTGAATCCCTATAAGACCTTGCGTCAGAGGGAGAGGACATAATAACATTAGTGGCATCTAATTCATGCGGCCTAGTGCTAGACCCTTCACCTACTTTGAGGAGTCTTTCATACACGTGAACAGTATCTATGTCTACATCATAAGTGGCATTAGACAAAGAGTCAAAATCATATTCATGTGAGTCCATACTTGATGTAGGGATTTCATTAGCAGTATCATCAGTCTCATTATTATCCCTTGTGGCATTGATAGCTTGCTGAAGTTGTTCTTATTCATAATACTTTTGAAAATATGGTGGCCTATATTGTTCACCTTTGAAATTGGGATCATCATTTAGTGCTGCTTTCCATTCCTCATATGTAACTTGATGCACTAAAGAGGTTTTATTAGAATCAGCTTTAGAACAAGTATCAGTATCAGACTCCACCATATGAACAGGTATGATAGGCTCATCAGGTTCGGCAAGGAGTGCCGCAATATCTAGAGGGATAGGAAATGGAAATGTATTCTCATCAGAGTTGTTCTTTAGATTCACTTCTAGAGTGGTATCTTAAATTTCTTGTTCAGGTTTAGGTTCAAGCTTAGGATCAGGCTCAGGAGCTGACACAAATTTCTTGGTCCCCAAATGAAAGGGAGTCTTCTTAAAGCCTAAGCTACTAGTATCTTTTGTGTGGTAGCCTGTAACTTCAATAGGTTTTAGCAAGCCATTATCATTTTTTCCTATGGGACCACTCCCCTTATAACCAAAGCACTTCATGATCTTGAAAGCTTCACTGTATGGTTCTTGCTCTAAATTTGGAGTGGTTGTTTCAGCTATCTCTTTTCCTTTGTAGATCCAAGCTTTGATAGATCTTTCTTCATCCTCATCTTCTAAAGGTATAGAGGCCCTCACAAAGGTGCCATCATAAATTATTTGAGGAGGAGCATTAGGAACTTTTTTGTCTTCAGAAGGTCTCCCATAAGAATGTGGAGACAAAGGTAGAGCAACAAGAGATAGCATAGGTTCCATTTGGTATTCTCCCATGCCTGTATCCTCAAGTCTCAAAGTTTGTTCCATCTCTTTCAACTTAGCCTCATAGAACTTAGTGGATTCCCTATTTGCTAGAATGAAACTATCTATAGTTTGCGTAAGAGTATTGCAAGAGAAGTTGGTATTTGTAGGTATAGTAACTTCTGTCCCATGAAATGGGAACTTAATGCATTGATGGTATGTGGATGGAACAGCTTGCATCTCATGAATCCAAGACCTACCAAACAAGATGTTGTAGGTGAGAGGAATATTGAGTACTTGGAAAGTAACATCTCTCTCAACAGGACCTATGTGGATAGGTAGCATGACTAAGCCCTGGGACTTGTGTTCTTCCTGATCATAAGCTTTTATGGTAATCTTTTTGTGAGGATCTATGTAGTTCTCATCATATCCTAGCTGAGTGAGTAGTTTAGTGAAACAAATATTAAGGCCAGTACCATTATGTATGAGCACTTAGTGAACACACTTAGGACCTATCATGACCTCTATATGCAAGGGAGCATTATGCAGGTGACTCAAAGAATGGTCATCTTCTTTAGAAAAAGATAGATAATGAGGTGAAGTCAAATGACCCACCATAGATTGGAACCAGTTGAGGTCAAGATCCTTGGGAATGTTTGCCTCAACAAGGGCCTTGTCAAAAATCTGCCTATGAGCAGGCGAGATCTTCAGCAACTCAAAAATGGTAATCTGAGTGTTAGTTCATTGAAGTTGGTCTAAAATACTATAACTAGCCGAGCCAGCTGTAGGAATAGTTTTCATATTCTTGTTGGTAGGGCCAATAATAGTTTTATCCATGCTTTTCTTAGGAGCGGATGTAGGAATATTAGGTCTCTTATCTACCATTTGCTTAGGAGCGGATGTAGAAGTATCAGGACCTTTCAACACAACTCTTCCTCACGATAGAGTGACAACATTAGCACAACCTTGGGATTGTTCAAATTCAGATGAACAAGATGTAGAACTACACAAAACAAAAGGTGTCTTAGATTTTGGAGCATCATCACTCCCCTTAGAGGTGATCATATCATAATATTCCATCTTGACAAGTTTGATCATACCAATGACATTGTCATTATTAGTGTACATGTAGTTGACTTTAGTATTGGTATTCTTAGTGTTTGAAGACTCTCCCTTCTCATGAGGAGGAAAAGGATCCTTGAAAGCTTGGTGATCTAAATTCTTATTATGATTCTCCACAATGATGTCACCATTATCAATGAGATCTTGCACTTTATGTCTCAGTTGGAGACAAGTAGAAGTTTTATGACCAATATTCTGATGATAGTCACAATAATCATTATCATTCCACCAGTAAGGTCATGGTTGTGGGTCATAAGTATGCTTTTCCAAAGGAGTAAGAACCTAATTTTGTATAAGAGTCTTGTAGACCACATCAAGAGGTTCTCCCAAAGGAGTGAAATCACACTTGGGTCATTTGGACCAAGGTTTGTTCTTAGAAAACTTCGAAGGTTGCTGATTATCAGTTGTGGTCTTTTCGGTAGCCTTAGCTACTTGTATGCTGGAAGTAATATTAAAAATAGGCTTTGAAGGCTTCAAAGTAACATTATCCACCACTCCATCATTTACCACATCTTGGTTCTTATTGATAGTCTTTCCTTTATCCTTGTTTGTGGAGAATCCTTATTTATTGTCCTTATTCAAAGTTAGCTCTCCCTTCTTGATCATGAAGGCCTCTATTTGCACTGCTTGTCTGATCATGCTATCAAAAGTAAGAGGACCTTGCAACTGCACTTGGTATCCAAAATCAGGGACAAGATTGTCCAAGAAAATGTTGAGTCTCTCAGACTCTGGTAATTTATGAGGACACTTCGTGCATAACTATCTCCACCTTTGGAGAAAGGTTAGGAAAGGTTCTCCTTGTCGCTGTTTTAAGTTGCAAAGATCTCGAATTTTGATCGAATGTTGAATGTTATGTGAGTAGTGTTGGAGAAAAAGATTTTCCATTTCATCAAAAGTTTTAATACCAATAGACAATCTAGAGAACCATTCCATAGCGGGTCCACCCAAACATCAAGGGAACAAGCGCATAAGATATGTCTGATCATGCATGAATTCCATAGATAGTGAACCAAACTCCCTTAAGTGATCTTGGGGATTGGTTGTACCCAAGTATTTGTCATATTTAGGGAGTTCCACACCTCTAGGAAAAGGTGGCATATGAATGCTTCTGTCAAAAGGGAAAGGAAAAATACTCTTCATCATAAATTGTTGAGTGGGTTGACCTCTATTCCTCGCAAGTTGATTGATCTGATCTTGCATTTCTCGGACCATCTTTTGCAACTTTGCGGTCTTAGTTTCTTCTTCCTTAGCTATGAGTGTTTCAACTTAATAGTCTCGGGGTAACTTGGCCCCTTGTTTAGCTAGCTCAAGGAAGTACTTTTCTTTATTCTCTAAGAGAAGGACCTCCATCATCTTAATGAGACTTTTATTAGCTTTGGCAGCATCTATATCTTGTTGAGTTATCACTTCAAGTTTAGTCCCAAGGAACTCATAAATACTCGGACCCTGATCTTGTTGCTGATCATCTTGGTTTTGATCAAATGGAGGAGGATGATAGAAATAGGTAGGTTGTTGACCACCTTGAGGTTTGCTTTGAGATTGATCATCATTATGGAATGGATTTTGGTCATATTGAGATTGACCATGAGAATGTTCATTCCGAGGTGGACCATGACATGTTTCATTAGAAGATTGACCATGATATTGATTGTTTTGAGATTTTTCAATGTTTTGACAATACTTGCCTGGTTGAAAATCAAACAAATCTACCATCGTGTTGTAGACTTGCATAGTATCTGGAGACTTGACTAAGTGATGTGAATGAGATCGAAAAGGTGCAGCCAAGGTAACCTTTGGTGAATGAATAAGATCAAAAGATTTAACAAATTTTGGTGGAAAAATACCTTCAACAGTACCACTAGGTTCAATGATAGGACTATTCTTAGTAGGATCAACTGGTACAATAATAGGACTAGTCAATTTAAGAGGTCTTCCAAAGTTATGAAACAATAAATTGTCTTGGAAGTACGAGTTGTCTTGATCTTGAAATGAAAAACTAGGTTGAGCTTCAAACAATGGGTTGAAACACTCTTGAAACATGGGAGGTGACAGTTGAGACAGACTACTTTTCAAAGTGCTCAATGAGGAAAATGAGGATGTCTCACAAAGTTCAGATTTTTCAATGGATTCAGGAGGATCTATCTCTTGATTAGGAGGTTCACTTCTACCTTGATCAGGATTCTGAATAGGATAATTTTTTCCACTTCTAGTCATGACAGTCATAGACAGAGATGAAATGAGAGAGGATTCAAGACAAAGCTAGACTCGATCTCTAAAAACAATGCAAAGGAGATAAAGGCTAGGACAGACAAGATGCAAGATGGATCTGGTATGAATCATCAAAAGAGGAGGCTAGAATAGCCAAGATAAGACTATCACAACATGAGATACAAAAGGCATAAAGAGATAAGGTAAACCAACAAGAGATGACATGAGTCAAAGCAAAGATCAATCGATTCCTAGCTCAAAACAACCAGTTTCTGATAGTGAATGACAAGAAAGCAGAAAAATAGACCTCAGACAAAAAGTAGATCAGGTAAAAAGTCAAACAGTCAATGGCAAACAAGTCTCTATTTTTGCAAACTGGGCTACAGTCTCGCATGATAAAGTACCAGGCCACATGAGAAAGTACCAGGCCATGTGAGAGAACACTAGACTTCACATGCAAGAAAACAAAGTCTCACGTGAGAAAGTGCTCTGAAGTGTGAAACCTCACGCAGGAAAAGTGCAAAATCTGATAATCTGACATAGTTTTTGAGGTTAAAGTTGAATTTTGAAGTACAGTCTAAATTGATTTTTGATAGAAAATCTAGTTTCTTGACAGGTTTGAAGAATAATTTAATCAACAAGCTCGTTTTAGGATCTCAATCATTCATTTAAAGACACATAGGTTCAAATCAAGCAGTTGTGAAACATGAAGTAGTTGTTAACAAACCTATCAAGGACAAAGAAACTTGATAGCATCATGGGAGCCTTTGTTTGATAATAATTGGACAATGTTTAAGACTCGATAACAAACACATAGCTTAGTCCTACAAAAAAAATGGTGAGAAGCCAAAACCTTTGCCCCATTGCTTGAATGCATATGTGCACCTCACACAGCCGTGTCACCCCCTAGAGGGTGCCCATGTTTTTGGTGTTTCCAAGGACTCAATAGTGTACATTCAAAGGTTACCCTTGTAGCAGGTGCCAGTGTTGCAACCACCTCCAAACATCCAGGTGTATGCCTATGATGGGAATCTACAGGAGAGATTCTTCCCCCTCCCTATGCAAAGATTATGACTCCTTTCAGAGGTGAACCGGGTAGGCCACTAGCTATGAAAAGTTCTTAGTAGGCTTTTGTTCATGCTAAACTTTGGTGCTCCCGATATAGGGTTGAGGTCTTGCAGCCACACCAACACCCGAAAGTCATACATCCCCGCAAGCAGGGCTAGGAGCGGTGCCACTTAGTACAACAGACAGAGCCTTCCCAAGATGATAGTCAAAGTCTTGAGAAGGAAGCTAACATGGTTTTGGAGTCTTTAGACTCAACAAAATGTTCTTTATTAGAGTGAGGTGGAATCATCGGCGATAGGTGCATACTCACTTGGGTTGTTCCCGGAGGTTCAATACCGGCAGGCCCTCTAAAGGTGACACTAGACTTGGTTTAGATTCAGGGGTTGGATTTTCTGGTTCTCCCAAAGGGAGAAGAGCATACTTCTCTATCCAAGGTAGCCATTGTAATACTTTAGGAATTAATTTTGATATTTAATTAATGCAATTTATGGTCTTTGCAATTGACATCAAGTCAAATTAAGTCAGGTAGGAGAGAGAAAATTGACAAAAATGCACCAAAATTAATTGAATTTATTAGGTGCCAAATTTAAGGTATTACAATGGCTACCTTGGAGCCATTGTTTAGCATATGGTCTGGTAGAGGGGCCCTTTTTGAGAAACTTGAGATGCTACAACCACATAGGCTTGATATCCCAGAATCAATTGTTGAAGTGGGGCCCTTTCTCAATAGATGGCTCATGAACCTATATATCTTGGAAGGTGCATAATTGAGTCTTATGCAATAAGAAATTTCTAATTGTATGTTATTGATGAATATGGAAACCAATTGTGAGTTGGGAAGTTTTCACGAGAGGTGGTCGACAAGGGCTCTCCATCATTGTGTATAATCAATAAGACTTCCTCCTCCTTTTATTTATCTTGACAAAGGTCTAGTATAGATATATCACATTTAATGTTGTGATGATAATGAGAAACAAATATCTCAGATAATTTAGTAAAAGTAGTGATTGAACCAAACGATATCTTGGAAAACCAGTCCAATGAATAGACATTAATACTTTTAGGGAACAATCGCAAGAGATCATTGTCACAATATGTCACTTCTTGGAAATTTATATAGAATTATTTTATATGGTTACGAGGATCCATGTTTCCCTTTTATTTATCAATTTTTTTGCATTTCAAAGTGTTTTGGAAAGGGTAAAGTTGTAATGAATCTATCAAATGGATATAAAAAAAGATCTTTGAATTTGAACACTTTCTTTGAGTTGTTACTTTGGAGGTCTTTAAGAGAGGCTTTCATTTCTTCCCATTTAGTATTAATTGGGAATTATTACGTCTACATCCCCAACATATGTGGACTTGGTGAATGTGAGATTGAGTGATAATGTGCTTGATAAGTATTCTGATGGGGGTGGATCTAATTAAGATTTTATTGGGGTATATGTATCTTGATGTGTTCTAATGAATAAATGGGGATTTTTAATAGGTGTGTGTACCCTTTTGGACCTTGGTCTAAATTCTAGTAGCATTGCAATCTTGAGTGTTATATTGTTGATGATATGCTAGTTTTTGAGGTGGAATAGTTTGATGCATGCTAATAACAACGTAGTTTCCCCCTATGTGTATCAAATAATATATATTTTCTTACATATCATATGAAGGGGGATGAATGCTAGCACTACCTAAAGGTTAGTATGTTTTCATTTCCACTTGGAAAGAAGAAAGTGCTTGCAAGAAACTAGTATGTTGTTGTGGTGTTGTTGGTTGCATAGTCACTTGAGACATCTATTGTGGCATTGTTGTCAACTATGGCATAAATTGTGTTGGAAATGGAATACCTGATGGTGTAGTGACATCTATGCCCCCAATCATGGCTTGAGTGGGAGGACAAAAATAACTAGGAGTGCCTATAGTAAATGCTTGTGATTGTGCAATTGATGGATTGACAGGTTATGTAACCACATGTGGATTTAGAATTAGAATGGAATGTACCATGTTAGTAGTTGTATGCATTGATAGCATTACTGGAATTAAGGCTACAATTTTATTAGATGGTAGAACAAGTGGCACATAAATGATATCCCCTCCTATATTATTATAGAATGCTTGATAGTGACGTCTAAGTGTACCATGAGGTGGTAGAGGTATTGATGTCGATGAGTTATCTTGTTGTGATTTTAATGTGGATTCATGAGGAGGTGGTTGTGGAGTTTGTTGAGGTGTTTGGTTTGTTGGGATTCCTTGTTCTTTCATGGTGGGTTTGAATAGGTTCCATGTAGATTAAGAGGTGGCCTCTGTGGCATAAATATCTTGGACTTGATGAGGTGTTTTTGTTTGTGGGATGAGTGGTGCCTCTAATGGTTGAGATCATTATTGTTGAGGTGATGGTTACAATATCACTATCATTAGTGTAGTGGAAGGGTCAATAGTCATACCCTAGGCTATCATATTTGAAAAGATGATATCCTTATGAATTTCAATGATGTCTTCCACCATTTGGGTATTATCTATGTATCTTTGAGGAATTCATCAATGGGTTCTAATTGTGAGTCATTTCCATCTGGTTGGTTTACCATGACCTCTTTAGGAACAACTTGGTTAAGTAGATCAAAATAAATTGGTACATTCCCTGACACATTCACTTGACGATTAGAAGAAGGATCATGTAGTGGATTAGGAAATGATGCAGAAAATTAAGGAATTATTTATTCCATTGTGCATATTTATTGAGATCTAGTCCTAATGGGCATGAACAAAAGAAAATGACAAGTAATGAAATGAAAATTTGTAATGCCAAGGATGAGTGATTGGTCAATTGGTTTGATGAGGTGGATTTATTTGATGGGATGATTGGTTTTGATCAAAGTTATTGGTTTATTAGATTGCTCATTTTTTAGATCAAAAGAATTTGAGTGAGTTCATTACTTTCATCATAATGACAAGGAATTGTGAACTCAATAAGAGATGAGATAAAATTTGATTGCTCAAGTAATAAGACTAAATTAAAAGAATCAAAACTGCTAGCTTGAGGTGATGAGGTGAGGCAAGGCATAGCGGAATGAGGAGCCAAAGGTACACCCTAATCCAAATCTACCTTGCGGAGATCACACACGGAAGAAATAACACAACAAGAGAGAGAGAGAGAATGCATATCAAATCCTTTTATTCATCAAATTGATTCATACATGTAGGGTTGTAAGGCCTTCCCAGTTAGGGCCAGATATAACAATTTAATTACAACAGTCCTCCAACATGCGAGGATTCAAAAATTATCTTCAATCTTCTAACTCCTAACTGCTACCCAAACTAACTCCTAAACTACAACCAACAACTACATTATATACAAGAGGCTACTAAAACAATTCAGCCTTTAGATCCACCATTAACGAAAGGAATGACCAGAGCTAGGTCCACATGCTTCCCAATGATTGATACCAACATTAAATATGTGACCATAATTAAATGCACAAGTTGGCCTCAATAGAAAACTAAAACAAAAAAATTGGTAAGCAAGGATAACTAAGCGCCAAGAAATAAATGACCAACTTGGTTAAAGAAGGAACTCGAGCAACTACCAAGCCAACTTGGTCAAACTTGTTTTTGGTAACACAGGGTTGCCAAGGACCTAAGATGCTCCTGCATCAGACACCTGGGGTTATTTGAAATGATTCTCTGAATCATGCAACAGGTACAACCTGAGCTAAATCCAACTCAGATTGTGAAATCCATAAACTGTCTTCAATCGGTCTATTCTTCCACTTTACTAGATATTCCATATAGTGTTTTCCTCTTATACTTCTACCAACTCTTTGCTCCAATATCTGCTCAACTTCTTTTGTATGTCTCTTAAGATAATCATTCAGTACTGTTATTTCTTCATCCGATTCATGGTACTCATACAAATTTGCAGTGTTGAATATAGGTGATATATCCATGTCATCAAGTAACTCAATCTCATAAGCATTTCCACTATCAAATCTCCTTAATATCTTGAAAGGACCAAACTTCTTCATTTTCATCTTCCCATATGTTCCAATAGGAAATCTGCCTTTCTTCAAGTGTACCATTACTTCATCCCCAATTGCAAAAGTCTTATGTCTTCTTGACCAAATTTCTCTATCTTTATATTTCTAATTACTTTTCTCCAACCTATGTTTCACTTCTTCATGCAATGTCTTCATGAACTCAGAAAACTTTACTCCTTTAGCACTTCTCTTTTCTTTAGCAGCAATATCCTTCAAATCTGATATACCTCTTAGTTGTATTCCATTTACGATCTCAAAAGGTATTTTTCTAGTACTCCTATTCACTGAATTATTGTATGAAAACTCTGCTTGTGCCAACATAGAATCCCAATTACTTGGTGTATCTCCAACTAAAAATCTCAAAAGATTACCCAAGCTTCTATTCATAACCTATGTTTGTCCATCAGTTTGTGGGTGAAATGTAGAACTATACATTAACTCGATGCCCAACTTTCTCCAAAGAGTCTTCCAAAAGTATCCAACAAACTTATTGTCTCGGTCAGAGATGATACTCCTCGGTAATCCAAAAAATCTAACAATTCCCTTAAAGAAAAGATCTTCTATATGCACAACATCTGATGTCTTTCTACAAGGTATAAAACGTGCCATTTTAGAAAATCTATCCACAACAACAAATATATAATCATTACCTCTCACTATCTTCAGTAAGCCAGGAACAAAATCCATAATGATATCAATCCAAGGTTTCTTGGGAACATAAATTGGTATATACAATCTAGTATTTTGACTTACTCCCTTTGCAACTTGACAAATTCCACAACTTTTCACAAATTTCTAAACATCCTTAGACAACTGCAGCCAAAAGTATTTCTCCTTAAGAAAATTCAATGTTTTGTCAATGCCAAAATGTCCAACAGAACCACTACTATGTTTCTCCTTTATCAAATTAGTTCTCATTGATCCTCTCAGTATACACAACTAAATACCTTTAAAAAACATACCTTCTTGAATGAAATATTCTTCCCATTTAGTACTCAGTTGATCTTGAATAGGTTCTTTGCACTTTCTCCACGACTCAAAAAAATTAGGATCAGTTTCATACAATACTTTCATATAATCAAAACCAAGAACTTCAATTCTCATCTCGGTCATTAAATATTTTCTTCTACTGAATGCATCAGCAACTCAGTTAGTGACTCCACTCTTATGTTTTATCACAAATGTATAACTCTGCAAATATTCAACCCATTTCATATGTCTCTTATTCAACTTATTCTAAGTACCCAAATACTGTAAAGCCTTATGATTAGTATACAACAAAAATTCACTTGGTATCAAAATAATGTCTCCATTTCTTTAGGACTTGAACAATAGCATATAATTCTTGATCATATACAAAATATTTCCTTTTTGCATCATTCAACTTTTCACTAAAGAAAGCAATAGGTTTAACTTCTTGACTCAACACAACTCCTATTGCACTACCACTTGCATCACATTCAACTTGAAATACCTTATTGAAATTAGGCAATGCTAACATAGGCAATTCAACAACCTTCTACTTCAGAGTCTCAAAACTTTTATCAGCTCCATGTCTCCACTTGAATTCTCTTTTATCTCCTCTCATAGTCTCAGTCATAGCATTACAAATTGAACTGAAATTCCTAATGAACTTTTGGTAAAAACTTGCTAAACCATGAAATGATCTTACCTAACTAGAATTCTTAGGTGTAGGACAATTCATAATAGATTCAACCTTTTTAGGATCCATTTTCAAACCATCAGCTGAAATCACAAATCCCAAATACACAATCTCCTCTTTCATGAAAGAACACATTAGTAGATTTATCAGCAACTTTTCTTCTTTCAATCTCTACAATACGTGTTTAACATGTTTTATCTTCTCTAGTCTTACTTAATATTAGAATATCATCTAGGTATACAATCACAAATTTACCTAAGAATTTCTTCAAAACTTCATTCATCAATCTCATAAAAGTACTCGGTGCATTAGTTAAACCAAAAGGCATAACCAACCACTCATACAAACCTTCTCTTATCTTAAAAGTAGTCTTCCACTCATCACCTTCTCTAATTCTGATATGATGATATCCACTTTTCAAATCAATTTTGGTAAAATACTTTCCTCTAGTCAAACTATCCATTATGTCATCCATTCTCAGTATAGGAAACCTATATTTCACTGTTATCTTGTTGATTACTTTGGAATCCGTACACATTTTCCATTCTCCATTCTTCTTAGGTGCCAATACAACTGGTACTACACAAGGACTCAAAATTTCTTGAATCAAACCTTTCCGCAACAATTCTTGAATCTGTCAGTTCAATTCCTAATTCTTAGTAGGTATCAACCAATGTTGTTCCTTATTCAGTAAACTAGCTCTAGGGATTAGATCTCTGCAATGATTAATGCTTCTCTTTGGTGGAAAACCATTAGGTACATTGTCATAAATGATCTCTCTATACTTGGTGAGTATCTTATCAATCTCTTTAGGGATGTTATCCTCTATTTTCTTACTTAGTTTGTTAGGAATCACAACAAAACATACATCATTCTTCTTCAAATCTTTAACAAACTTTCTTCCTTCCATCAAGAAAAATTTCATAGATGTACAAACACTACTAATAGGTTCTTCAATCAAAGGTAACAATATTTTTCTTCTCCCATCAGCCCAAATAGTATATTTATGTAATCTCCCATCATATATAGCATGTCTATAATATTGACAAGGTCTACCCAACAAAATATGACAACAATCCATAGGCATGATATCACATAACACCTTATCATAGTACTTTCCAATTTTCAAATTCACATAACATTGTTCACTTACCAAGAGTGTATGCTCATCCTTAATCCATAAAATTTGATAGGGCTTCGGGTGTTCCAATGTTTCCAACTACAACTTTTTAACCATTTCCTCAGATGCCAAGCTCTCTGAGCTTCCACTATCAATGATTACCTTCCACACTTCATCAGAAACTCTACATCTAGTCTTGAACAAAATTTTCCTTACTAGATCTTCTTTATTACTTTCACTCCAAAGTGTTCTCCTTACCATCAAGTTCTTTTCCTTTTCAAGTTCATTCGGTGAGTCTTCTTGCACCAAAGCATTTCTACTGCTACCGACCTTCTTACTTGCATGTGTACACTCAAATGATCTATGTCCTTCTTCTCCACATTTGTAACAAGTTCCTCAGAATCCACCTCTA
This sequence comes from Chamaecyparis obtusa, assembly GCA_027943335.1. Taxonomy (NCBI): domain Eukaryota; kingdom Viridiplantae; phylum Streptophyta; class Pinopsida; order Cupressales; family Cupressaceae; genus Chamaecyparis; species Chamaecyparis obtusa. The sequence goes on along the minus strand of BSBK01003050.1, from coordinate 2,314,559 downwards.
TTATAACCACCTTGGTAGTTATTGCCTCTTCCTCTAGATGAACTTTCACCTTTCCACTCGGTCTTGCCTTTATCTAGATTTGTCTTTTCCAGATCAGATCTATTATTTTCACCATAAGATCTACCTCTTCCTCTAGGGAATCAACCATCTCTACCTCTTTCTCTTCGCTCATGTCTTTTGTTCAATTTATCCTCGACTTCAAGGCAAACTAATAAGCTTCCTCAATATTTTTCAATTTAACCAAACTAATTTCTTCTTGGATGGAAACTCTCAATCCATTCAAGTACCTAGAAATTCTTTCCACTTCATCTTCATCATGTCCAAATTTGATATCTAACCTATAGAATTCCTCAGTATAATGTTTTACCGAGCTATCTTTCTACCTCAAACTTTGCATTTGCTTAACTAGGTTAATCTGATAATCACAAGGTTAAAAATTTCCTTTCCACTTATTTACCATCTTATTCTATACCTTAATTTTGTCTTTTCCTTTCCTTTTTCTATCCAATTGCAGATGCTCCCACCACAAGGATGCATAACTCTTCAACTTTGTGCTTGCAATCTTCACCTTCTTTTCCTTAGGGACATTTTCATTTTCAAAGTACTTCTCCATCTCGGTGATCCAATCCACCAACTCATCTGAATCTATTTTCCTACTGTATTCAGGAGGATTTAAATGTGGTGTATACTTTAGATTTTTCAAAGCCTTCAATAATGTTTCCTCACCCTGATCCATCACCGGTGCAGGTTCTACATCATCATGTTCTTCCTCAATTTCTTCATCACTAACATCTGCAAGATGTCTTCCTCTACACTGGTCTATTTTAACAGCTTCTAACCTAGCAGCAAGTTGTCTCAACATGTCTGCCAATCCTAGATCCACATCTCACCTCCCACAAAATATCTTGAAACCCTCTGTAATTACAGGCCAGATCGTAATCTACTACCCCACAATAAATCAACTAGTGTTTGACAAGAGGGAACCCTTAAACCTAGATTTGTAAATTTGGATCCAGATCTAAACCTTCACTCTGAGTCCACCTGATGCAAGGTAGGGAGGGATGAGGGGCCAAAGGCACACCCTAATCCAAATCTACCTTGCAGAGATCACACACGGAATTAATAACACAATGAGAGAGAGAGAGAATATAGATTAGATCCTTTTATTCATCAAATTGATTCATACATGTCAGGTTGTAAGGCCTTCTTGGTTAGGGCCAGATATAACAATTCAATTACAATAGTCCTCCAACATGTGAGGATTCAAAAATTATCTTCAATATTATAACTCCTAACTAATACCCAAACTAACTCCTTGTAGACACGGAAAATTGGCAAAGGCTTAAATCAATCAAAAGGTGCAACAAATCATCAAAATAGCACGAAAAATCAATAAATGGAACAAAGGCAATTCAAATCAAAGGAAAATTTAATTAAATGATTAAATGATTAAATAAAGCTTGAAAAGGGGAAAAACACTACGAAATTGATTAAATTCAATTAATGACATAGTTGTTGAAATGAAAAATCAAAATGAACATCTTACCCTTCATGGCTAAATTTAATTACTTTAATTAATTAATAAATCATAAATTCTCTCAACAAAGCAAAAAGGAGATAAAATGGACACAAATCACTCACTTTTGTTGAAATGGTCCAGCCTTTTGAAACCATTTAAATGTTTGTCCCCCAATTTAGGGACAAAGCAAAGCCAATTGACCTTACCCAAGCATAACCATGGTTATCTCACTCTACCCCCTACCCTTGGGAAAATCTTATAAATAGAAGGCATTTTGAGGCATTATTCATCCACTCCATATCTTTGAATTGTAGCAAAGCTCTTGCAATTTGCATCCACATCACTCACTTAGCATTTTCATTGATAATTAGCTTCAATTGTTGATCATTTTGTAGATTTCTTATCAAATAGAGCCAGAATTTGATAGAATAGATCTAAATTTGCATATCATATAGCTTAATTCTCATAATTAGAGTGTCACTAGTGAGGATTTGTAGCTGAGAGCCTCACTTACTACTTCAATTTAGAGAACCATGAGATATTTAGATTAATTGTGCATTATTTAGATTAGTTTGCTTTGAATACTGTAAATTCTCTTTAAATCTTGTTATTTCATGAAGGTGTAAATCACTCACACACAAATGGCGCCCACCGTGGGGCCCTAGGCCTCAAATTTATCATAATTTCCACGTTATTTGCAAAATTTAGGTTAGAATTGCATGAATTTGCTCACTGTTTGCAGGTTACAGAAAAGAAATCATGCCTGCCGGTAAAGAAGTCATGCCTAAAGCAAAGAGATGTCATGCGCGGAAATTAAAATATCACCTGGAGTCTAAACGATCACGCTTTTTAGCCTGCAGAATCACGCTTCTGGAAAAATAAATCACGCCTGCAGAAATTAAACCCTTGCGTCACGGACAAGCAGTTGATGCCTTTGGTCATTTAGATGTCGCCTCGATAGAATTAAAAGCCGCGGCCAAGGAATCATTTTATGCCTGGTGTAAAGGGAGTTTCCTGCCTTGTTCATTTAATTTCTCGCTTTGATTATTTTAAATGTCGCTTTGGAATGATGAAATGTGTTGGAAACAATTGTCTGAAGGAAATTGCTACTCAATTATGTATTGTCTTTGATGTCACACAATGTCATAGTCCGCAGCAACCAGTTACTACCGAGCTCAGTCGGTCTGCCAGACAGGAATATTAGTGCTTACCGAGTCCATTCGGTTATCAAAGAAAATCAGTGTCTACCGAGTTCACTTGGTTACCAAAGGAAATTTTAGTATTTACCGAGTTCAGTCGGTCATCGAAGAAAAGTTAGTGTTTACCGAGTTCAGTCAGTCATCGAAGAAAAGTTAGTGTTTACCGAGTTCAGTCTGTTAGCTGTTTTTCTTGCACAAGTAAATAACTAGACCATAAATTGATCTCTCCCCTTTGATGCTCTTTTCCTGGCAAGAGAAATGCTAATTGATAAGGATGAAATCCTTCTTCTACTTCGGGCTCCACAAACCCAGGCGGGTGTACCTTAATTCATCTACCTCAAATGATAAATTTTCTAAAGATCATAGGCAGGTATAAACATGGATTAGACAGGACACTAATATCCTGTAACTGGATTCACCCTTTCAAGCGAATCATTGGACAGTTTCCAGCCCGTCTTGCTAGATTTAACAATCAAAGTACCCAAAAATAGAAAGGGAAAGTTATTTTGAAATGTTTTGGATGCAACTCTGGGAAACCAGTGCCTAATCCTTGGGCAAGGAGTCAAAGAGGGATACATTCACAGAAAATCCTAAATCCACAAAACTGAAATCCAAATCAGTATGCCTTGCATATGATTTTTCTCATCACCTCACTTTTACATCAAATCCACAACAAATTCCCCAATTCCCAGAGATAACCCATCAAGATTTAAATCCTCCTTGAAGAAAACTCAAAAGGGAACCTCACAATTTACCTTGTAAACCAACATTCAATCTACCTTGCAAACCAAATGTACAAGAACATGGAAAGAGCCATGAAGACATAAAAACGTTGTAAAGGGATTCTGATTATGCTTTATTAGTCATCCTGCTGCAATACATCTATCAATGACAAAAACCACAAGAATTATCCACAAACTAGAACCAGAAGCTGCATTAATGGAACTCAAACTTGCAGAGCTTTGCTCATGCAAAAAGATTGGAACCCTCACAAAAATATCAGAAATGGGAATAAGAAGGCAAAGAGGAAATTCAGGAAGCATTACAAAGCGACACTTGTCAAACACGGAACTACTGCTGATGAATCACTGCTCTGAATTGAATGACCCTCTGCACTTTTCCCTTGAGAACACCTCTTTTCAACTTCTCAAACTGACTGTGAATCACCGGATTGACAAAATAGATATTTTGAAAATATCTTCTTGGCCCCCCTGAAACGTTCAACTGAAAATATCTCGAAACCAACATGACCTGCACTGAAATTGATCTCAAAAGTAAATTCCTCATTCTCTCACCTTTCCGGTGGTATATAACACTTGATATCCGGGCAAAAAATAAAGCCCCTAGCCATTAATCTCAGTCTCCTTGCTCTGTGTTTCTGATTTTTTTGAATTTTTGATATAGTTTTAACTATATAAATTCATCATTTATAACTTTAACTTTTGATGCACAGGAAATAAAATAATAAAATATTATTTTAAATCTCTTTATACCCGCCAATTCGCTCAATGATATTGCCTTCACCTTTTTATTCCGCGAATTGGCGAATGCAGTCGCTAAGTCGCTTAATCATTTTCCTTTACTCACTTCTATTTAGCGAACTTGCGACTTGGCGAATGGGCGACTGAACTATCTAATTCTCTGAATATTATTTCACTTACCATTTTCATTTCGCGAATTGGCGGATGCAACGCTGATTAGATAATTTGATTTCGCGAACACGCGACTAGAGCAATTCAGCGAATTGGCGAACAGCTTCATTCTCTGATTCGCGTAATAATTTTTACATTGCCCATTTGATCTAGTGAACTGGCAGGCTTCTTGATTACCTTGAGTGCCAAAATATATATGGGCCCCATGCGCTACATTCATCTGGCTAAGGGACCCGCCAAGAAGCTCCTTGGCTTGTTATTTACATTGACGTGGAGTGCCGTCGGATATAAATGTTATAAGAACCCACTCCATAGCAGATGTGGGATAAACACATTTTCAATCATTTTGTTTACAAAACCTCCGATAGCCATTTAGTTTGTTGTGCGCTGGTGTCTTCCTTTTTGAGAATGCGTTGAGCATTCCTCTGGACGCTGGTTATTCCTTTTGAACTGCTGGGTCTTTCTTCGATGCTGGTCATTCCTTTTGATATGCTGGGTCTCTTTTGTTAACTCACGCATATCTCCTCTTTTGCATTGCGTGAGGCATCCTTTCCCTTTGATGTAACTCTTAGACTCATGGAATAGTAACCTGCTACTAAAGCCTGCAATCAAACTTTTAAAATAGTTCAAAATTTTTGTCTATGCTTAAACCAATGCAGAGACTTTCTTTGTCTTACGCAGGTCCTCCCTGTGGAACACTGGGCATTCCTTTGATGCTAAAACGCTGGTGTTTCTTTGATTCACGCTGGATACCTTTCGAACTACTGGGTCTCTCTTCATTTTCATTGGCTACATTCCCTTTTGGAACGCTCAATCTCCTTTCATTTTGCAATGCGTAAATCCTCCACTTTCAACTCAAGGTTTTCGAAAACAAACTGCCCTTGGGCGATTAGGTTGTATAAGAGCGCATGCTATTGCAGCTTCTCAACATTTGCAAGGGACAGCATAGCAGCCATGCATCTGATCCAAACCAATCGCCATTTCCTTACGTGCTGTTGGCTCACTATCTTTGCCCTTTACGTTTAAGTCAGTGTGATGAAAATAAGATAGGTGGAGTTTGCAATAACCTCCATCATATATGCAATGTCCTTCTAACGCTTCCTTAGCAACCACAATAGTACTAACATCTGGATATTGAGTTAATGCCTGAAATCCTCAAGATACCTCTTCTCCTTGCTTAAAGGAAGCCTTTTAATGGCCTGTTTTAGACATCGATGCCCTTCCCATTCAATTTCAGAGGAAAACTCTATTTTAGATGCTGGCCCCTCCATTTGTGCTCTGAATTCTGAATGAGTTTCTTTGTAATGACCTAGCATCGTTGACACTCTCGCAATGCCATGCTAAACTTACATTGAATTATCAAACTGTACAACCTTCATTATGTATTTTATAATAATGGAGGGGTACACAGATGAATATAGTAGTTTGCAACTTTTACGCTCTTTCTCTTCCAGGCATGATCTCAAATCCTCAATTTGAGTCTTCAAGCCTTCATTCTTACATTCCATATTCTTGATCTTCTCAATTGATAATTGCACCCTTTTCTCAAACACTTTGACAAATTTTGAAAGGTCATCCTCTTCTTGTTAAGTGAGGCAACCTCCTCTTGTAGATGGGATTTATCAGCATGTAATTTGTCTTCTATAAATGTCTTTTCTTTAATGTTTTCCTTCAAGGAATCAAGGTATGAAGTTGGGTCCAGAAGTGGGCCCGGCTAAAAAATTTTCATTCTCAGACAACTTTTGCTTAGAATACGCCCAGGCACTTCATGAAGAAATTTCACGAACTGGTTATTGAATCAAAAGCCAAAAACACCATCTGGATCACTTGATAAATCTTGCCTGAAAACAGCAAACTGGACCAATTAACTGACTTGGAGAACACACTAAAACACATCATCAGGGTCCGCCGCCTAGCACATGTGAAGTTTGTACCTTCATCTCATAATCTGCAAATTTATAGAATCTTCCACCATCTTGAAGCATGAAATTTTAATCGTCCAAAATGGTTAAAACTTCAAGATAAAAACACTGTCAAGTCACTAAAACCTGCACTTCAAACCTCGTTAGCATAAAAACATACTGACACTTGGGAGGCTGAAACTTTGGCGGATGGAAGACACTGGAAAATAGAGTATGACACCACTGACAGCACTGGACTTCACTTAGCGAGCCACAAATAGCAACCATTTGAAAATGACAACTTGCAACAACAAATAGTGGCAGACCAAAACAATGATTTTTTGCGTTTGGAATCAATCTGGAAAAGTGTGCAGATGGATGCATCACAACTTAAAATTTCAACCAGATGAAGTGTTTTGACCATAGAATACACTGTAACTGAAATCACCTCGATTCGACATCTGGGCCAAATGTTATTCACGCACAAAATAGGCTACTTGAAAATCTGGGAATCATAATTAGCTGAAATTTGATTTTTTGCAAATGGAATGGCTTTTGAAAACATAGCTAATGGATTTGCAGAAGCGTGAAATCTGGAACACTTAAACACTTTCATGCACACAGTATAATGCAATAAATAGATTGGCATGAAACATCACTGGCCACAAATGGCAGGCCCTCAAAGTGGTGTACCCAGAGAAGATGACACACGTGACAGCACACAAACATTCTGGGAAATAGAATGGCATTGGTTGATTGACTTAACGGACACCTAGAGACTTAAAATTTTGAACATAGGCACAACTCCAGGGGTACATTAAAAATCCACAATTACTTTGTCAAGATCAATCATAAGGAGAAAGTTATAACTTCTCGAACAGGGCTCCTGGGACAATGTGCCAAAAGTGCAGTTTCCAAAACTGTGAAACTGCCTCCAGAAAGGGATATGAAAAACCTATCAAAACTTGTTGTAAAGACCTGAAACTTGAAACATAGGTATTCTGTAGTACAATAAACAAGTTCCCACTTCCGGATTCCCATGAAAGTCAACAGGGTACAAGATATTCAAACTCAAAGTGACCCTTCCCAGTGAAATTGACACAGCCATTTCTTCATGAAGTAACCTCCGGACCACCCATTGGAAACACGCATTTTGGGACAAATGGAGCACTATTTCAAGCAATTTACGGTGTACCTCAAAACTGCATTTTGATGTACAACACATTCGGTTGTTGAAGAAAAGTTAGTGTTTACCGAGTTCAGTCAGTTATCAAAGGTAAAGGATTGTCGGTGTTTACCGAGTTCCCTCGGTCTCCGAAAGATTATAGAAAGTTATGGTCACCGAGCACTGTCGGCCCTTGAAGGATTTTTGCAAATAGAGTTTGCTTAATTCAGCTGACTGTTATACTAAATAATGTCGATTTGACAAATCTAAAATCATAGAAATAAAAGGTCAAATATGAAAAGTAAACAAGAAATACAACAGAAGATTTACAGAAGAAAGACAGGAAAGGTGTATGCGAATTTGTGAAGGATGTTCAGATATCCTTGAGGAGCAGCAGAGATTTATTCGATCAGAAAGGATCAGACTTATGCAGAACAGAGATCTGTAATCAGCAAAACAGTTGCATTATTATACAGGTCATTTTTCATTGTTACCTTCTTATCATTGTAACAGTGAATTCTAAATCTCTTAACCGAGTTGGTTTAACAACCATAATGTAAATCCTCTAACAAGGTGACAATTCCATTGAATTGTTTTCAAGACCTCTTACCAGGCCACTCCTAGCAGGGTGTTTTAAATCCTCTAACAAGGTCACACCTAACAGTGTGTTTTGTAACCTTTTACCGGGTTGGCTTCTAACCGGGCATCACTTCAGAAAAGTGAAAATCAGTATCTAGATACATTGGTGGTTTTTCCCATATTGGGTTTCCACGTTAAATCTTGTGTCTCTTGTGTTCTTAATTGCTTTCTCAATCATATACATGTGCTGATGAATATCTAAAGATAATTTTGCTAATACTTTCTGCATCTTCAAAGTTACTGCAATCTATTTACCGAGTGCTAAAACAGATAACATTGTTAAGATATCTTAAGGGATCTGGAAAGAATTAAAAGGGAAGTGTTTTATGGTTGACTGATTCACCCCCCCCCCCCCCTCAGTCACTTTATCCATATTCCATCAATTGGTATCAGAGCTTTTGGTGCTTGCAGGAAGGGTTTCAAAGACCTAAGCTAAAGATCAGGATGTCTTACAAGAGGGAAATTCCAAAGCTCAACAGAGAACTTTTCAACATGGCAAGGTCTCATGTGACTTCATCTGGCTTCCATTGGTGATTCAGGATGCAAATACATTGATGAAGAATACATAATTCCTAATGGCACATTAACTGTTGAAGACATTGCAGATAAAAAGACTCACAACACCATGATGATAGACATTGCATCTGCTCTCAGCTATGAAGAATTTGATGATATTAAAGACTGCACTACTGCATATAAAATGTGGATGGCACTGAAGAAAATATATGGTGGTGATGCAAATGTGAAAAGAGCCAAAGCAGAAAGCCTAAGAGGACAGTTTGACAAGATGAATATGAAGGAAGATGAAAACATTGCAAAATATGTTGAAAGAATCAAAGCAAGTGTAAGTGCAATTAGAGCTTCTGGAGGAACAATCTCAGAAGAAATTGTTATAAGTAAGGTACTCAGAACATTACTCCCTATCTATGCAATAAGAGTATCAGCTATTCAAGAAAGAAGATGTGAAACAAACCACAATATAACTTTGGATGCTTTAGTTGGAAGATTGACAGCCTTTGAATTAGACAACTATGACAACTATGTTCCTAGTTCCAAAAATATTGAATCAGCATTTGAGGCCAAGGTTTCACTAAAGAAGAACAAGAAAATTAAAGAAGTTCAGTCAGAAAGTGAAGAAGTATCAGAAGAAAGTTCTGATAGTGATCTTGAAATTGTAGAAGCATTACTTGCAAAGAAGTACTCTAGAGGGAAAGGTAAGTATAAAGGTAAAACTCCTTTAATCTATTTTTCATGTGAAGAAATTGGACATATTGCAGCTAGGTGCCCAAACAAGCAAGTCAAAGAAGAGAAGAGAAGTCACAAGTACTATGGCAAAAAGAATTTCAAATCATACAAAGATAAAGGTAAGAAATCATGTTTTATGGCTAAAGATTCTGATGATAGTGAAGAAGAAATTGTCTTTATTGCTATAAAAGATGAATCTGATGATGATGAAGATAAGATGGCACTTATTTCTCATATAAGCAAAGATGATATATGGATAATAGACAGCGGATGTTCACACCACATGACTGGTGACAAGACAAAATTTGAATATCTAGAAGACTGTGATAGTGGTAATGTAAGATTTGGAAACAATGAACCTTGTTGTATAAAAGGAAAAGGAAGAATCTCATTAACCAAAGAACTCATATGTGATAATGCTTATTGGGTTGAAGGACTAAAACATAATCTTCTAAGTGTAGCACAGCTAATCAACACTGGTTTCAAGGTTGAATTCATGAATGGTCAAGCAAGACTGCTGGATGGAAAAGGAAAACTCATTGGATCAGGCAAACAAACAAAAGGTAACTTATTTTATCTTGATCTCAGTGAATATTCATGCTTTATTGCTCAAATAGAAGAAAGTTGGCTATGGCACAAAAGGTTATGTCATGTGAATTTTGATAACATGATAAAAATAAGCAAATTCAAGAAGGTTAGAGGCATTCCTACTTTGAAGAAACCTGACACTGGTCTATGTAAGAATTGTCAGATTGGCAAAATGAGTAAAACTAGTTTCAAGAGTAAGAACTATCAGTCTAAAGAAATTTTGGAAATTGTGCATACTGATTTATGTGGACCTATTGGAATACAAAGCTATACTGGAGATAAATTCTTTATTCTTTTCGTTGATGATTATTCTAGAATGATGATTGTTATGTATTTAAGAGAAAAATCAGAAGCATTTGAAAAGTTCAAATGGTACTTAGCAAGAGTAGAAAAGGAAACAGGGAAAAGATTGAAATGCTTAAGATCAGACAGAGGTGGTGAATTCATCTCCCATGATTTTAACAACTTTTACATTGAAAGAGGAATCAAAAGACAGGTATCAGCTCCTAGAACTCCTGAGCAGAATGGAATAGCAGAAAGAAGAAATAGATCTATTATGGATTGTGCAAGGACTCTAATGATAGAAAAGAACATCGCTATAAAGTACTGGAAGGAAGCTATCAGCACTACAGTTCATACCTTGAACCGAGTACAACTAAAGAAAGACACATTCAAAACTCCTTATGAATTATGGTATGGCTATAAACCCAATATAAGTTACATGAAAATATTTGGTAGCAAGTGTTATATCTTAAAAGAATCCAGAAGAAATAAATTTGATGTGAAAAGTGATGAAGGAATATTCCTAGGATATTCTAGCAAAAGCAAGGCATACAAATGTCTGAACTTATCTACTCACAAAGTCATAGAAAGTATACATGTAAAATTTGATGAGTTTGTAGAAAAGATTGAGGAAGAAAGCAAAAGGGAACCTGAGAACTACAGAAGATTCATTTACATTGAACCTGAAACATTGGCAGACACAACTATCAGTAAGGAAACTATATCTACCGAGCCGAGCATAGTTACCGAGTCACAGGAAGAAGTTCAAACCGAGTCACAAGAAGAAATTCAGACCGAGTCTCAGCCTGAAGTTACCGAGCAAATATCTACCGAGCCTGAGCAACCTGAAGAAGAGATCCTAGAAGACAACAGCATGAATCATTCAAAAGGCAAGGAACCTATACTAGCCAAATATGTCAAAGACATCATACACCAGATCAAATCATTGGAAACAAATCAGATGGTACTATGACAAGAAGCAAGCTAAAAGGTACATGTCTGCTTACTGATTTTGAACCTAGAAATATCAAAGATGCATTGGAAAATGAAAGTTGGATTGAAGCAATGAATGAAGAATTAGAACAAATACAAAAGAACAAAACTTGGACTCTTGTACCTAGACCTAAAGATAAGAATGTAATTGGAAAAAAATGGGTATTCAGGAATAAGCTAAATGAAGATGGTCAAGTATCTAGAAACAAAGCTAGACTGGTATGTAAAGGTTATTCTCAAGAAGAAGGTATAGATTATGGAGAAACTTTCACTCCTGTTGCAAGATTAGAAGGTGTAAGAACTCTACTTGCTTATGCAGCACACAAAGGATTTAAGGTATATCAGATGGATATAAAATCTGCATTTCTCAATGGAATTCTTGATGAAGAAGTCTACATTGAACAACCTGAAGGTTTTATTGATCCAGATAAAAGGGACATAGTCTGCAGGTTACACAAAGCATTGTATGGTTTAAAACAAGCTCCTAGAGCATGCTATGAAAGACTCCATAACTATTTGATTCAGATTAATTTCAAAGGAGCTAATGATAACAGCAATCTGTATATTAAAGAAGGACCGGATGACAAAATTGTATTGGCAGAAATATTTGTGGATGATACTATATTTATAGGGAATGAGGATCAGTGCAAAGAATTTTCAGAGCAAATGAATAGAGAATTTGAAATGTCTATGTTTGGTTTAATAAAATTCTTTGTTGGTCTCCAAATTCAGCAAAGCAAGAATGGTATATACATTACTCAATCTAAATACATTAAGGAAATACTTAAGAAGTTTGGTATGGAAGATTCAAAACCAGTTGGTACACCCATGTGTACTGGACTGAAACTTATCAAAAATGATGATTCAAAAGAAGTTGATCAGACCCTATACCGATCTATGATTGGAAAATTGCAGTATGTAGTACATACAAGACCTGATATTGCCTTAGCAGTCGGTATAGTAGCTAGATTCTCAGCAAAACCTAAGGAAAATCACATGATGGCAATCAAAATAATCTTAAGATACTTAAGAGGAACTGAAGAATATGGTTTGTGGTATAAATTTGGAGGCAATCTAGACTTGAAAGTGTTTACTGATGCTGATTGGGCAGGAAACATTGATGACAGAAAAAGCACAAGTGGTGGAGCATTTTTTCTTGGAAAAAGACTGGTATCCTAGACTAGTAAAAAGCAGAATTGCACATCTCAATCCACAGCTGAAGCAGAATATGTTGCTGCTGCAGTAAACTGTTCAAATATTGTTTGGTTTAAACAGCTATTAGAAGGTATGAAGGTTGAAATCAAAGAACCAGTTGTTATATTTTGTGACAATACCAGTGCAATAAACATTTCTAAGAATCCAGTGATGCATTCCAAAACCAAGCACATTGCTATTAAATATCACTTTGTCAGAGAATTGGTGCAGGACAAGGAAATCAGATTAGAATATATTCATACAAAAGAACAGAGTGCAGACATTTTTACCAAACCATTACCTAAGGATGCATTTGTGTATCTAAGAGGTAAGTTAGGGGTCATTCCCCTATCCGAGGCTCACTAAATATAGTTTTAGTGATGCATCAACTAGAACATGATTGAAAATCAACCAGTTGATGCAGCATATTCAAGGAATCATTGCATATGAATCAGTACTTGAGGTACATTAATTTTCACCGGTAATATGTGAATTGTCTTTGGCATGTGTTGTCAAAGAGGGAGTGTTTGCTATGTCTTTGCTATTACTTCAAGAAATTTTCAATAGTCAAAAGGAAGAATTTTTAGGATATAGGAAGTTTGCTGACAGAGGGAGATTTGAATCTAAACCGAGTTAACTCTTTCAAACTTCTTATGATATGACATATTGTGTTGCCATCAATGCCAAAGAGGGAGATTGTTGGAAACAATTGTCTGAAGGAAATTGCTACTCAATTATGTATTGTCTTTGATGTCACACAATGTCATAGTCCGCAGCAACCAGTTACTACCGAGCTCAGTCGGTCTGCCAGACAGGAATATTAGTGCTTACCAAGTCCACTCGGTTATCAAAGAAAATCAGTGTCTACCGAGTTCACTCGGTTACCAAAGGAAATTTTAGTATTTACCGAGTTCAGTCGGTCATCGAAGAAAAGTTAGTGTTTACCGAGTTCAGTCGGTCATCAAAGAAAAGTTAGTGTTTACCGAGTTCAGTCGGTTGTCGAAGAAAAGTTAGTGTTTACCGAGTTCAGTCGGTTATCGAAGGTAAAGGATTGTCAGTGTTTACCGAGTTCCCTTGGTCTTCGAAAGATTATAGAAAGTTATGGTCACCGAGCACTGTCGGCCCTTGAAGGATTTTTGCAAATAGAGTTTGCTTAATTCAGCCGACTGTTATACTAAATAATGTCGATTTGACAAATCTAAAATCATATAAATAAAAGGTCAAATATGAAAAGTAAACAAGAAATACAGCAGAAGATTTACAGAAGAAAGATAGGAAAGGTGTATGCGAATTTGTGAAGGATGTTCAGATATCCTTGAGGAGCAGCAGAGATTTATTCGATCAAAAAGGATCAGACTTATGCAGAATAGAGATCTATAATCAGCAAAACAGTTGCATTATTATACAGGTCATTTTTCATTGTTACCTTCTTATCATTGTAACAGTGAATTCTAAATCTCTTAACCGAGTTGGTTTAACAACCATAATGTAAATCCTCTAACAAGGTGACAATTCCATTGAATTGTTTTCAAGACCTCTTACCAGGCCACTCCTAGCAGGGTGTTTTAAATCCTCTAACAAGGTCACACCTAACAGTGTGTTTTGTAACCTTTTACCGGGTTGGCTTCTAACCGGGCATCACTTCAGAAAAGTGAAAATCAGTATCTAGATACATTGGTGGTTTTTCCCATATTGGGTTTCCACGTTAAATCTTGTGTCTCTTGTGTTCTTAATTGCTTTCTCAATCATATACATGTGCTGATGAATATCTAAAGATAATTTTGCTAATACTTTCTGCATCTTCAAAGTTACTGCAATCTATTTACCGAGTGCTAAAACAGATAACATTGTTAAGATATCTTAAGGGATCTGGAAAGAATTAAAAGGGAAGTGTTTTATGGTTGACTGATTCACCCCCCCCCCCCCTCAGTCACTTTATCCATATTCCATCAGAAATGTCACTTTTTTGGAATTAATTTGTCGCGTCTAGTAAAGAGTTCACGCGTTGTTATAATTTGATATCGCACTTGATTATTTTAATCTCGCTTGAGCCCCTTATGGTGATGCTCGCGGTTAAAGTAATTAAATCTTTATTAAATTAGATCTCACGTTTAGCATAGACAATGTCACCTGATTGAGCATTTATATTGTATCAGAGTAATTACTGTTGTCGCGTGTATTAAAGATTTCACGCTTTGCTAAAATTTGATATCGCACTTTCCTATTTTAATCTCGCTTGAGCCCCTTTTGGTGACGCTCGTGGTTAAAGTAGTCATGTCTTTGTTAAATTTTATCTCGCCTGTAGTCTGGATGATGTCGTTTGGCTGTATTTTCTCTTTTTTATCAAAAATGTTAAAATGATGACTGTATTCTAACTTCACGGTCATTTTTTTTGTCTCAGGAGCATGGTCTGTCATAAGAAAGTGCAAAAACCAGAGAGAAGGCATAACTTAGAGGAGAAATTGATCTCTAAAAGGATAAGGAAAGAAAACCGGGTACATTCTACCTTTGTTCTCAACAATGATTTAGAGAAAGAAGTAGAATTATATGCTAAATACATTGCTGTTGTAGATGCTTACAAACGAAAATATGTCTCATTAAATTGGGAGTTTAGTCCTTAAGTTTGTAAGAATTTTGCAAATATTTTGGTAAAAAGAATCAAAAGCATAATCAATTATATCATTTTAAGCTTTGATTTTGGTTTCCCCTCACTTTGTTTGTATTGTGCTGACTAACTTGTTGGTGGAGGGAATTTTTTGCTAAGGTAAGAGAAGGATTTGGAGAGAAAATGAAAAATCTACTACTTAAAAATGCGCCTAGCCTTTGCTAGCATCGTTTGAGGTATTTCTCTCATCAAGCTTGCACATTCCCTTAGCTTGTGGCCTTTCAAAGTTCAAAACATAGTTTAATCATAAAAGGAAAAAATAAACACTTCAATTCTAAGAACCCCTTTGTCACGGGGTTGAAAAAGAACCAAATTGATTGTGAGTGTTTGGGATAAGGGAAAAGTAATAGGGATATGCTCTTCACTTTTTGAGTGAATCAAATTCCCAAACTTGCTCTACCAAATCCACTTTTCATGCTTTCAAATGAACATGTTTAAAACTTAGTGGGCTCACCTCCCGAGATTGCCTTAAAAGGGCCGGTGAGAGGGACAGCCCAAAGTGGGATACACTTGCTTTTGCCACGAGAATCTGACCCACTATAAAATGAAATGCGGGTATCCTTAATGGGGTACACGACAAAAAGGATTTTAGCTCTTTCGAACTTCCTCTAGTAGTCCTAATGGATTGCGCAAAATCATGCTTTTGTGCGTGTGGGAAGCCCCTTAACATATTTGGGGGATGAAAAGCTAAGATCTATTTTGAACGGAAAACTTACTACATAACGGTAAAATAGAAAAACTACCTATTAGAGCCATGTTTACGAACCAATTATGTGCTAGGTAGATTGTGTGGAAGCTATTCTTGTGTTTAAACCTGTGAAAACGTTCAAAAATATACACATTAGAGCATTCTAGGGATATGGTACCCAATTGATGTGTGTGTTGAGATTGTTTTTATTTTCAAACAAGATATTCCAAAGTTATTGATCAAAACACCATTAAAATTTTAAACCATTTAAAATTGATCAAAAACTTTTACCTTATTCCAAAAAAATAGCTTATCAAGAGAAGAAAGTCAACATACCCTTAAAGTTTGTTCATGCATGTTATTACAAGGTCACTCTCTATAAGGAAAGCATTACAAATAGATGGGACCTACAACGGAGAAGAGCTCCCATTTCCAAAGAACACTTTCATTACTTCACGAGTGACTGAAAAACCCGCTAAGGCAAAGGACATTAACAAGATGTTTAATGGTACCCTAGGAAATATCGATCCCAACAACCAAGGGAACAACATGAATGGGGGTATAGATCCTAACAACAATCAAGGGAACAACATGAATGGGGGTATGGATCTTAACAACAATCAAGGAAATTCTAATAATGGAGGAAGAGATCCTAATTCTCAAGAGGCAAATTCACAAGGCAACAACTTATTTCCTCCTCATAATACAAACTTACCCCCAACTGCAGAAGAAGCCACGGTTGAAAGAGCGTTAGAGGCAAGACAATGTCCTTATTTCATAGAACTAATGAAAAAGACCATGCTTATGGATAAAGAAAAACACTTCATGGACTTAATACAAACGGGGGTAAAGCTACCTAAAGATTTTGACATAGAGCAATTAAAGCCCAAGGAAATAGAAGACCCTATGGAAGCAATAAGGGAACAATTCAAGGCATTACAAATGGAAATTGACAGTTTGAAACAAAATGGGGCTCCTAAGCCTTTCTCTATTGAAACATTATGTCCTTTTCCATTCGATAAGAGTTTGGTCATGGTGCCTTTTCCCATTAATGTAAAATTTCCTAAATATGAGATGTATGAAGGAACATCTGACCCACATGATCATCTTCGGGGGTTTTGTGCATTGAGTCTTGACTTCATGCATGAATCAACCTATTTAATGAAACTATTACCAAGAAGCTTGGGAGGAACGGCCATGGATTGGTTTTCAAAACTACCGTCCGGCATAAAATCCTTTGAAGAGTTAGCTTCTAAATTTGTGACTCATTACTCTTATAACATCAAACATGAGGTCACAATGATAACGTTATGTAACATGAAGCAACAAGATGGAGAAGCCTTTCTCACATTCTTGCAAAGATGGAGGACTGCATTTGCTAGATATCCAAGAAGTGTACCAAAGAAAGAAAAAATGGATATCTTTATTAACGGTTTAAGAAGCGAACTGAATTATAGACTAAGGATGCAATGTCCTAAAACCTTCCAAGATTTGATTGATAATGGAATTACAACGGAAGAAGTGTTGATTAAGAGTGGAGAGTTGAAATTGTACAAGGAAAATAAGAATAACTCTAACTCCAACAACAACAATACCAACAATAACAACAATCCAAATAAAAGTTGGTACAACAACAATAGCCATTATGCTGCAAAGAATAACAAAAAAGGCATTGTTAATGATGGTGTAGTGGAATCCAGCAACTTGAAGGTGATTCCATTTGCCCTTACAAAGACACCAAATCAATTGAATAATACTAATCAAGCATATAATGCATCTTCCAACAACAACAACAATGCCAACAAGAATAATCAAGGAAACAAGGATCAAAACAGCAAGTATGATAAGTATTTGAAGCCCACTCCTGCGAGACACTTTACACCCTTGGGAGAATCACTTGAAACTGCATTAAAGGCTCTCATAGCTAACAATGTTATTACATTACCCGCTATTAAGCCTTATGAACCAGAACACAAGCCGGGCTGGTGGGATGCTAAGCATCATTGTGAATATCATAGGATTCGGGGGCACACTACAAATGAATGTCTACAATTAAAGAATGTGGTGCAAGACTTGATAGATAATAACATAATCACTGTTGATGGACCCCAAAATAATGAAGATCATACGGCCTTCAAACAACCTTTTTACAAACATGATAAAGGTGAGTCATCAAATGGCAAGAAACAAAGTGCCAATAATCTCAACTTTGCGCCATCATATGATCATATTGTTAATGCTATCATCATTAATGAACAGCCTCAAAAGGAAGCAACAAATGTCATTACAAGAGGACAGAATTCTAGAATGACTTTACAAGGGATAGTCCCTCAAAACACCAATATCCCACCATCCAACATTGTGGTCAAACAACCTCCTACAGCAGCAAGGCCTTATAGTTTGGTGGACCAATTGCAACGTACTCCAGCACAAATCTCAATCTAAGAGTTATTGAAGTTGTCACCAAATCATAAAGAGATTTTGGAAAAATCTTTGGAAGAGACACATGTTTCTACTACCTTAGGGGAAGAAAAATTTCAAAATATGGTAGGACATCTTGTGGCTCCTCATTGTCTTTCATTTTCCTATCAAGATGACATGTCTATAACTCATCCTCAAAATTTGCCATTACATATAGAGGTTTTGATCGAAAGGCATAGAGTCAAAAGAGCCCTTATTGATGGAGGGGCTGGCCTTAACATATGCACATTGAGTCTTGTAAAATCCTTAGGTCTATCCGAGTCTTGCATTGACCCTACAAAGAAAATCACCATAAAAGCTTATGATGAAGCTGAAAGAGCTTCTAAAGGCATGATTGTGTTGCCCATCCAAGTGGGACTAGTCAAGAAGGAAACCAAATGTCAAGTGTTGGACATGAAATTAACCTATAACATCTTATTGGGAAGACCATGGATTCATGAGATGCAAGCTGTCCCATCCACATACCACCAATGCATCAAGTTCCCATACATGGGTGAAGAAATCACAGTTGGAGGAGACTCAAATCCATTTCAATATTGTAATGCACTCAAACCCTTGCATGAATTATACATTCCACATAATCGTGAAGGAGTTGTTCCAAGAATCACCAATGAAGATGCACAAAATCCTCTTTAAGCTAGCTCAACTACATCAACTAAGGGCAAGGAAAAAGTGAGCTACGAGGGTCCAAATGTGATGGAAAGTCCATATGTGGCACCTAAATTGGAGACAATGATCTACAAACCTACTAAAGAGGAAAAAGAACAAGCTAAAGCAGCTCATTACCAATACATGAGTGAGATGATGAACAAATTTGACAAACAATGCAAGATTAGTTCAAAAGGGGTAGGAGAATATTCAGTTTCTCTATTTGACATGCCCATGTCTCCCAAATCACATGGCAAACCCTCAAAAGAACATCTTCCACATAAGTATAATTCTTATTTTGTGAGGGAAGATAGCAAAGCAACATGGGATAAGGAAGAGGATGATGTCCTTCAATGGCTTTATCATGATGAGGATGGTACCTTAGACACTCCCATGGAAAGAATTCAACATGTCAATATACAAACAGAACAATATGGGAAAGGATTTGATATTATGCAAAAGATGGGATACAAAGGAAGAGGACCCCTAGGCCAAAGAAATAGAGGATTATTAGAACCTATTGAACCTATTTGGAGGGCAAGTCATGAAAAAACTAGAGTAGGTTTCCAATATAAGGGAGAAAGTTCAAGTCCAATGCATGATTTTCATCCTCAAATAAATGCATTAGAATCCGAAGGAGATAGTGATGACTCTAGGGATTATGAATGGGATACTTTATCAGATGAGTCATGTCAAGATAAAGAAGTCATTTCTATACATACTTCTGCAAAAATCCCAAAACAAGATGCTCCAATTAATGAAGAATCTCCTATTCAAAGGCCTAATATAGAACAAGCATCTAGTAGTGGAGCATGGATAGAAAGATTTTGGACACCTTCAGAGGAGGGAAATTCAAATGCTAGTTTTAACACGCTTGTGGCTTTTCCCACATTGTTTCTCGTAGAGGTCGACGAGGATTCAAGCGAAGGGGACTTTGACCCTGCTTCCATGGATCATCTTGAGGAAGCGCACATCATAGATCTAAATGATACAATGTATGAACCCTCAAATGAAGTCATGTCCATAAATCCTATTGATGATACCTTACTCAATAACTCCTTAATTTTGATACATCCAGACCTCATTGATTGGGATCAAACTGAACCACATGACTTACTTTACTTCCCAAATGACCAAGTAACAAACCAATACCTCAATGCGGTTGAACCCTCTTTCACCAACGAACTCAATACGGACATAATGACCACATCAAGGGTCCAATCTCTTAGTCAAAAAAAGAAAAAAATGAAAAAAAATAAAAAAATGAGAAGTTCTATTGGTGAAAACCCAACTGTGGCACCATTAGAACCAAAAACAATGAAAATAAAAGATGTTTCTTTTGGTGAAAACCCAACTGTGGCATCATTAGAAGAGAGATTGGACACTTTGCCTAAACATGAAGAAGAACGGTCGTCTATTCTTATAGAACCAACAGAAAAAGTTAACATTGGTATAGAACTAGAGCCAAAGGTTGTACACTTGGCTGCATCGCTTACATCTCTTGAAAGAGAGGACTTTATCAAATTCTTCCAAGAACAACAAGTAAATTTTCCATGGTCATATGCTGATATGCCTGGACTGGATCCTAATTTCATAATGCATCATCTGAATGTTAAACCCGGAGTTAAACCTGTGAAGCAAAAACTAAGGAAAATGCACCCACATGTGGCTCTCCTAGTCAAGGCAGAATTGGAAAAATTGTTAAAGGTGGGATTCATAAGAATAATAGCATATGCTGATTGGATCTCTAACATTGTGCCGGTTACTAAGCATGATAAATCTATCTGTGTGTGTATGGATTTCAGAGATTTAAACCTTGCATGTCCCAAAGATGACTTCCCATTGCCAAGCATTGATACCATAGTGGATTTGACAGCAGGTCACGCAATGTACTCATTAATGGATGGATTTAGTGGCTACAACCAAATCAAGATTGCTCCCGAAGACCAAGAAAAGATAGCATTTACTTGCCCTTGGGGTACTTTTTGTTGGAATGTCATGCCCTTCGGTTTAAAAAATGCTGGAGCTACATATCAAAGGGCCATGACAACTATTTTCCATGACATGATGCACACTTTCTTAGAACATTATGTGGATGACATTCTAGCAAAATCCCACAATAGAGAAGAGCATTTACAAATCCTAAGAAAAATATTCATTCGGTTAGAACAATTCAAAGTTAGATTAAACCCAAAGAAGTGTGCCTTTGGTGTCCAATCTGGCAAGTTATTGGGTTATATAGTGTCAACAAAAGGCATTGAAGTTGATCCTGAAAAAGTACAAGCCATTCTAGAAATGGAGATTCCAAGAAATATTAGCCAAATGAGGTCACTACAAGGAAAGATTCAATCAATAAGGAGATTTATCTCTCAATTAGCAGAAAAGTGTCACTCCTTCACCAGATTGTTACACAAGGACACTACATTTATGTGGGATGAAGAATGTGATAAGGCCTTCGCTACTTTGAAGACTTGTTTGATAAACCCACCTATTCTTATGTCACCTATCAAGGGTAAAGAACTGTTGTTATACATATCAGCCACAGAAAGGTCTCTAGGCATATTGTTGGCACAAGAAGATGAGCAAGGAAAAGAAAGGGCAATCTACTATCTTAGTAGAACCTTAATAAAATATGAACTCAATTATTTATTCATGGAAAGAGCATGTCTAGCAGTGGTTTTTGCATCTCAAAAACTAAGACATTATATGTTGATGCATAAGATCAAATTAATTGCCAAGATTGATCCTCTCAAATACTTGCTAAGTAAAATTGCCTTAACAGGTAGAATAGAAAAATGGGTCATGATCCTAAGTGAATTTGACATTGAATATGTTGATAGAAGAGCAATTAAAGGACAAGTGATAGCAGATCACTTAGCAGATAACCCAATGGAGTCTACACAAACCATGCAAATTGAATTTCCAGATGCAGAAATTGTCAACATAGAAGCAAAGACATGGAAATTATATTTTGATGGATCTTACACACAAGGAGGTTCTGGAGTAGGTATATTATTGGTTACCCCTCAAGGGTACACCATTCCAAAGTCCTATAAACTCTTATTTCCATGCACCAATAACATAGCAGAATATGAGGCATTAGTCATTGGCATCAAAATGGCTTTAGAATGGAATATTGCAGAATTACAAGTGTATGGGGATTCCCAACTCATAATCAATCAGGTTAATAATGAATACAATACCAAAGATATAACATTGATGAAATATAAAACCTTGATTGATGGATGGAAGAAGTACTTTTCTTTGATCACATTTGAACAGATTCCAAGAGAAAAGAATAGAGCAGCAGATGCCATGGCTACCTTGGCTTCATTGTTACAAAAACTAGATCAAAATGAGAAGTATGAGTTCTTGGTGGAAGAGTTGGTAAAACTGGCATTCAACCTTCCTGACACCCAAATTGTTGCTCTTTTACATGGACATGACTCTCCTTGGTGTGGACCCATCTATACTTACCTTAAAGACCAAGTACTCCCCATAGACCAAACTCGTGCCCAAAAATGTAACTTCATATGCCAAGCCACCCGTTACCTAATCCTTTTAGACACATTGTATCGTAAGGGTCTTGATGGGACGTTACTTAGATGTCTAGAGGAAGAAGAGTCTAAGTTAGCTTTACGTGAGGTCCACGAAGGCATTTGCGGGTCACACTCAAGTGGTCTTAATCTAGCTAAGAAAATCCTTCGTTTAGGGTACTTTTGGACAACATTAGAAAAGGATGCTTGTCAATTTGTGAAGACATGCAGCAAATGTCAATATCATTGTAATATGATACATGCACCGGCTCAAGAATTACACCCATTCATTACAGCAAATGTCAATATCATGGTAATATGATAAATCATACATCCTCCATCTTCAAACGGACACAAGTATATCATCACAGCAACAGAATACTTCACCAAATGGGTGGAAGCAGTTCCATTAACAACAGAAACTGGAAAACAAATTTCAATGTTCATTTTGAACCACATAATTTGTCGCTATGGTATTCCACATGCCATTATCACGGATAATGGGAAACAATTCAAAAATCAGGATATTGATGAACTTTGCATGACATTTCACATTACACATCATTCGTCATCCATTTATTATCCACAAGGCAATGGACAAGCTGAAGCAACGAACAAAAATATCCTCAAAATATTAAAAAGATCAGTTAACAAATCAGGAAGAGATTGGCACGTGCAAATAAATTCTGCACTATGGGCTTACAGAACTAGTATCAGAACACCTACAAGAGCCACCCCATTCTCTTTATTCTATGGAACCGAAGCAGTTCTACCATTAGAAGTTGAAATTCCATCTCTACGGGTTTCATTAAGAGGATTGATCATTGATGAGGATTATAGGATTGCCAGACTACAACAATTGGAATTGTTAGAGGAACACCAGACTCAAGCTTATGAGCATTTAAGAGTTTATCAAAATAGGATTGCACGTAATTACAACAAACACATCAAACCAAGAACTTTTCAAGTAGGAGACTTGGTACTAAGAGAAAATCCTAAAAATCAAGCTGAAAGGGAAAAGAAAGGAAAGTGGGAAGCTAATTGGATAGGCCCATTTGTGATAGTGTCATCCTTTGGAACTGGAACATATAAGTTATCAGATTGTAATGGTGAAGAATTACAAGAACCCATAAACAACATTCATTTGAAGAGATTCTACACCTAAAGCAGATGAAAGAGTATAAAGAGTATCAGATGAGAGAGCATCATAATTATTGTACATAGTTGAAAAGAGATCTTGAAAATACAAAAACATTGGAAAAGAAGAAAGATCAAAAATAGTGGAAAATTGAGCTTGAAGAAAGCAAAAAAACATTTGAAAAACTATCTCTTGGTGAAAACCTAGCAAATAGGCGCCAAGGTGATAAAGAAAAATACAAAAAAAGCAAAAAAAAGCAAAAAACAAAAAAAATGAAAAAGAGAAAAAGTGCCTTGGTGAAAACCTAGCAAATAGGCGCCTCGGTAGCAAAAAAAAAAAGAGAGCACCCAAAGGTGAAAACTTGGCAACAAGCACTTTTGGTTCCCTTAAGTCATTTCTTTCCTAGTCACATGTGTACATAATGCATCTCATCATCCCATTTGTCTAAACCTTCATTGCATCCGTCATTTGTACATAGTCATAATAACATTTTGTAGCATCATCCTTTGCATTGCCCAAAGTTGTCAAAACTAATACATCAAATACTTGGGGGCAGCATAAATAGATTGGAAAGTGGGTACCTCAAAAAGGATTCAAATAAGCAACATTCAGTCACAAGCAGAAAGGGATCAACATTTTCAGAAGAGAGATCAGATTTTTGTAAACCTTTGATTGATATCATTGTTTACTAACCAAGAAGTTGACTACCACAACAAAATCCTTGAGCCTAAATTGACTTATTATTCAGGATTAAAAATCAAACATCATTCCATGATCAAAACACTTGGAAATATTTTTTTTGAAGATCAGAAAACAATGCAAAACACTTAGATAGATTCTTTTGAAAAGTTGGTTAAAAATCCGTTTACTTACATTAATTCAATTTGTATCAAGTCTTTTTAGCTAATCAATGATGTTTCGACTAGATTGGCAATGATGGAGACATGATATTTTTCTTGACTATGAAGTGACTGTTTGGAGGAAGATTCATTGCCTTATGAGAATTCATCTAAAGACATGGTCATCAAAGAACCATCGAGGATTATCTTATAAAACAATGAGTTACCCTTTGTTTGTTTACGCAACTAGATACCTTGGATATTTAGATTCTTCATATCTAAATGACAAAATCCACTTGCAACATAGAATTTGACAAAATCAGTATTCGTACTCTCATGATTGTGGGTAATCAGTGATAGTCGTATCGATGAGACCGATGGGAAAGCAAAACAGAGGTTACCATATGAGCAGTAAAAAAAAAAGTGATATTCATATCATCATGTCAGTGGGCAGTGGTGATTGTATTGACTTTCCGGTCCCAAGTGCTCAATGATGAAAATATATCCTCAAGGCATTTATTTGCTAAAAGCTAGTGACACTTAGCTGCATTCATAGAAAGGTTAAATGCATTCTCATGTTAGATTAATTGCACATGCATTTTTTTCAAGGGTTTCATTTCACATCAAAAAGGGGGTACATAACATCATCAACAGGGTTAAATCAGCAAGGACAACATCACTTCAATATCATCTTTTCTACAATAAAAACCTGAGATTATACTTTTTGCATTCATCCCATATCATTAATCATTACATAGATATATTATCAAGGAAAAGAAGGAAATAATCATTTACATGTGCATACATATAGATTGCATACATGAGAAATAACATATCAAAACTGCATCCATACATGAGAAAGAAATGCATCCATCTATCTATATCATACATAAGATACGTTGCATCCATAGACACATTCATCCAAAAACAAATGCATTAGATAAACACATATAGTAGCATCTAAAGGAAATCTCATATATCATCAAGTAAAAGCAGGAAAGATCATAAATGTTCTCATATCACACGTCTACTCACAACTCAATGCATCAAGGATAACAATGATATCATAAATCAACTCTATAATCGCCCATCAACAAGGGCATCAATGTCAAATAAGTATCAAAGTACAACTGGAAAGGTGACACCAAGGTCAAAAGACTATGGTACAACATCAAGTATCTCAGCATCAATACACAAATGATCAATAAGAGCACTCATAGCTCAACTCTTGTCACCACTGGGAGGAGGTCCTGGAGGAGGCTGTGGAGGAGGCTGTGATGGAGGCTGCTGAGGCGGTTGAGGAGGTGTCTGACCAACCATAGCAACAAGGAGAGGAACCAATGGAGCCAAACCTGATACTAACTGTTGAATCATAGAAGACATCTGTGATACCTCTGTCCGTAATTCTCCCACATCTGCTCATAGCTGGGTAGTACTAGAACTCTCCCCAACCTCATAGGTACTCTGAGGATCACCTGTATCTATAGGAGCTTTTCCCCGATCACGGGAAAAAGCTACTGGCATCTGCTGTGCACCTGTATCCTGACCATCCACAGTAGCCTGCAGTAATCCTACTCCCGTATCCTGTCCTGCAACTGGATCATGCCTAGCAGCCCTCACATGATCCTGACGATCTATCCTCTATCTCTGTGCTACTGCAAGACGAGAAGGAGGAGGAGGTGGTGCCTATATC
The DNA here is from genome assembly GCA_027943335.1 of Chamaecyparis obtusa. Lineage (NCBI taxonomy): Eukaryota > Viridiplantae > Streptophyta > Pinopsida > Cupressales > Cupressaceae > Chamaecyparis > Chamaecyparis obtusa. The sequence goes on along the minus strand of BSBK01003050.1, from coordinate 2,288,494 downwards.
TATACATCTCTTGCTCGTCCTCTGAGTCTAATCAATGCCCTACCTCGTGGTCTACCTCTGCGTCTCCTCCCACCACTGACATCATCACCATCATCATCTTGCCCAGGCACTGGCTCTGCAGGGTTTGTAAATCGAGGCATAGGATGCTCCATCAACCAAGCTAGATACTCCTGAGTAACTCCGGCATCTCTAATGTGTAACCTCATATCCCAGTCCATATAACCCAGCAGTGATATCTGCTCAATAGCGTCATTGTATGAAGGCATGTGACCCCAAGTAGCCCGCTCTGCACTAGAACGAGCATATACTGCAGATCCCTAAGGCATAGGCTGAATCCGCCCAAACTGTCGTAGCACTCTACCTGCCAAGAATCTCTCAAGAATAGAGTCGATCCTGCCGATCATCCATCGAGGAGAAAACATATACGGTAACTCCAAGCTATCCTCTCTCCAATCCTTGACCTCGACATATGGTCTCCAATAGACCTCATCCATGTCATCAATCTGACGCCGCCAATACTCCAAATGACCCAAGTGATGCTGTGTCACCATACCAGTATACTGCCATGCAAAAGGATATCCTAAAGGTCGATCTCGATCTGATATAGGATGACTGACTGGTAAGTGCTCCCATATCCACAGCTGCAAAATATGAATCCCAGCAGATAATGAAGCTGATCTCCTATAAACCACCTCATGAAGATCATGATAAAGCTGTGCCAGCACACAAGATCCCCAGTCAAAGCATTGAGGCTGATGTAGCAAATCCTCGATAATCTTGCCCCATCCCACTGAAAATCCACGACCTCGCCGATCAGGTAATAAGACACCACCAATGATAGCACCTAATAATGCTGGTAAAATAGGAAATGAGGCAAACTGAGGCCATAAGATACAATCATCACCTATAGACGGATCTTCGAATACTCGTCAACAATACATCCCATCATAGACTGCATCATAATATGCTATCTCTCCATGAGTCGGGATCTGTAGCAATCTATAAACATCCTCAGGAGTAATCGTCATCTCGCCCTGTGGTAGCCAAAACGTGTTTGTCTCAGAGTGCCAATGCTCTGCGACAACGGTAATCAAACCTCGGTTCATCTGGAACTGAGGAAGCTCTAATACACATAGTAAACCGCAGCGCCTAATCACTCACCTCTCGGCGTCAGTCAACTGCTCCCTAAGCTCCATCACCCAGTGTGGTACAGTCTGGAGGTACAGAACAGGGACATCCTCCTGTTTAATCAAAACAATGGAATCACATGAGTAACTTACTATCAAGAAATCAAACAATCAATCATAGTCATCAATTTAAATATACCTATTAGACCTATCAATCCTAACTCTAAGCATTGAGGAAGGATGATCCTAGTTTTATGTCTCTAAGCATTTGAGCATAAAATGAATGGACGATTAGATCCATGACCTATCATTTGTGATGAAGATTGATTTACCTTATTCTTCAATATTATAGTTACTTATGTCCTAATTCATTATTGAAATCAAACAAGGGGAACACCCTAACTGAACATTCGATTGAATTCATTGACGTGATCGATATCAATCAAGTTGACGCAATCGAGCAATCAGACATCCTAGAAAAGTCTCAAATAACATTAAAAAAATATTTTTTTTTACTTACGCGACTTTTCTTTCCGGCATCATTTCTTTTACCAGAGGCGACATCTATTTCTCCATACGCGTGATTTTAATCATCCGCGTGACTTAATTTCACGGAAGCGGTATAAGATTTTCCGCAGGTGACATTTTATTATTTAAGATTGTCACGCGATACACAATTAAAAATGCTTAAAACCCTAAGCGATATTAAATTATCCGCAGGCGATAAAGGATTTTCTAAATGCATGAGCAAACCTAAGGAAGGCGATATCAAATTTACCAAAGGTGACATTTTAAATTTTCAGGCGAAATTAAAAAGCACGGAGGCGATATTTCTTTTCACAAACGCAAAATCAAAATTTTAAAATGCATTAAATGAGGTCATAAATGCAACTTTCGAAACATGAGAAAAATTTGAATGGCATACCGGAGGACCATCGGTCGCTCTCCGACTGAACCAGCGCGCTCTCTCAAACTGATGCTTGCGATGTGGGACCACCATCGTGTAAAAAGGGCTAAAATCAGAGCTCAAATCTCAAGAGGGAACGGTGCAAATGAATAGTAAAATGAGGGGTTTTACCCTATTTAAGGTGAAATTGGTCCTAATAAACACTTAAAAAATGCACTTTGGACCTATTATATGACATTTTCATTAACCGGGGCATGAATAAAATTTGATTGTTTCTTTCAAACGGTATCAGAAACCAAAACATATTCCAACTACTCAAAATTGTTCAAATCAAGGAATTAATATGTTTTATTTCTGAGGGGGCATCAGAGTATCAAATTGGCATCGCATCAAAAACATTTATTAGTGGGGCATATCATATCAAGTTATCATATCAGGTTATCATATCAGTATCATATCAGGATGCAAATCAATTGCATATCAGTTTCATATCAAATCTGCTATCATATCAAACCTATCAACATATCAGTAATCAATTAACCCAGGACCTTTATCAATCAACCCAGGACCTTTATCAATTAACCCAGGACCTTTATCAGTAAACCCAGGACCTATCATCAAACCAGGACCCATATCAGATCAGTATCATATCAGAGGCATCAGAATCATATCAGCACCATCATCAAAGGCACATCATCGTCATCAGGAAGTACATCAATCAGAACGATCAGAGGCATATCAGAACTAGGACCTGAATTAGATCATCATACTAAGGGAATCTTTGAATCAGTGTTCTTCGCACATCGACTCAAAGAGGGGCATTTGTAGACACAGAAAATTGGCAAAGGCTTAAATCAATCAAAAGGTGCAACAAATCATCAAAATAGCACGAAAAATCAATAAATGGAACAAAGGCAATTCAAATCAAAGAAAAATTCAATTAAATGATTAAATGATTAAATAAAGCTTGAAAAGGGGAAAAACACTACGAAATTGATTAAATTTAATTAATGACATAGTTGTTGAAATGAAAAATCAAAATGGACATCTTACCCTTCATGGCTAAATTTAATTACTTTAATTAATTAATAAATCATAAATTCTCTCAACAAAGCAAAAAGGAGACAAAATGGACACAAATCACTCACTTTTGTTGAAATGGTCTAGCCTTTTGAAACCATTTAAATGTTTGTCCCCCAATTTAGAGACAAAGCAAAGCCAATTGACCTTACCCAAGCATAACCATGGTTATCTCACTCTACCCCCTACCCTTGGGAAAATCTTATAAATAGAAGGCATTTTGAGGCATTATTCATCCACTCCATATCTTTGAATTGTAGCAAAGCTCTTGCAATTTGCATCTACATCACTCACTTAGCGTTTTCATTGATAATTAGCTTCAATTGTTGATCATTTTGTAGATTTCTTATCAAATAGAGCTAGAATTTGATAGAATAGATCTAAATTTGTATATCATATAGCTTAATTCTCATAATTAGAGTGTCACTAGTGAGGATTTGCAGCTGAGAGCCTCACTTACTACTTCAATTTAGAGAACCATGAGATATTTAGATTAATTGTGCATTATTTAGATTAGTTTTCTTTGAATAGTGTAAATTCTCTTTAAATCTTGTTATTTCATGAAGGTGTAAATCACTCACACACACTCCTAAACTATAACCAAGAACTACATTATATATAAGAGGCTACCGAAACAAGTCAGCCTTTAGATCCACCATTAACAGAAGGAATGACCAGATCTAGGTCCACAATCTTTCCAATGATTGATACCAACATTAAATCCATGACCACAATTAAGTGCACAAGTTGGCCTCAACAGAAAACTAAAACAAACAACTCAATAAGCAAAGATAACCGAGTGCTAGGAAAGGATAATCGAGCACCAGGAAATAACCGACCAACTCAGTTAAAGAAGGAACCTGAGAAACTATCGAGCCAACTTGGTCAAAGAAGGAACCAATGAACACAAAACACTCAAACTTATTTTTGGTGACATAGGATTGCCAAGGACCCAAGATGCTCCTGCATTATGAGGTTATAATGAAAAATAGACTTACCATAGACATGATATATTCCAAGGAGGAGTGGTAATCTTTCTAGATATGTGAGCTACAATAACTCAATGATGCATGACCAAGTATATGCAATGAGATTAATCCAATTTGATAATGTTTGATATAATGTTTTCTTTGATCCTTGGAAAGTTGGTTTGATTTGATTAAATGATTGGATTGGATCAATGGATTTGATTTTATGAGATTGATTTGATTTGATTTGAGTGAAGATTAGTTTGATATGGTTTAGATTATGGGTTAATTTGATTTGATTAATTTTGGATTTTGATTTGATTTGGTTGGTGTTGAACGAGCTCTTGATCCAAGTGAGTGATAGATGATAATGCAAATTTTAGGAGATGTAGATGTAATGCAACCAATGGTGACTAAAATGGACAAAACTGACTATATTGATGATGCAATTTGGATAAGATGCTATTGGAAAGTGTGATTATGTGACCTTAAGAGTCTAGAATAACCTGAAAAGGACATATTGGATAGAGGCAAATATGTTGAACCTCATAAAATAATCAATTTTTTGAAAATTTTTACAACATGATAGTGTAAAAGGAAAAAATCTTATAGGAAAACACAAACGTGTTGTTTCTACAAGAAATATTGTTGTTTGTCAAGTTTAGTATCACATAATTTAGCAGGTACAATCCCATAGTTTGTCATATCAATCATACTAGGTGACATATTTTGAAACAAACTTATGCAAACTGCAATCTTGCTGAATGATAGACCTATGAGACATATTTATGTAGAGTGAAAACCTATCATATTTTTTGATTAAAGAGAGGGGGTGAATCAATAATCCTTGATTCTCTGTACCTTAAAAACTTTCTCTAATTCAACTCAGTGTCAACTCGGTTAGACACACTTCAATATTAACTAGTAATAGTAAATTAAATTTATCAATCAACAATAACATTCACAGTAAACATTCAACACATATAACACCAATATTTAACGTGGAAGCCCAATTTTGGAAAAAATACTATGGGAATTGTCACCCACTAAAGAAATACTCTTCTAAATTATACTTAGTTAAAAGCCAATCTGGTTAAAGACTACAATACATATTGTTAAATGTGACCCTGCTAGGGGATTTGTCTTAGATCTGTTAGGATCTTCACCCTATTAGGAGTGGCCTAGTTAAAGGTCTTCAAACACTCTTCACAAATTTTACCCCTTGAAAGGTTTTACAATAAGACTATTAGGTCCACTCAGTTAAGATATTTTTCTGATACAAATGTTAATAAGTAATAGCATATAAATGATCTGTAAATCTGCAACGACCTTTTGCATAATCAGATCCCTTATGTGCCCTTTTTCTTTAATTCATTCCTTCACTTTCCACTGGCTTCAACACTTCATCAATCTTAGCTTTCTGACTTAGAATTCAACCATTTCCTTCTTCACTACAATAATTGGTGACTCATCAACCCTTTAAATTTTTAGCCTTTTCTTCATACAATTTCATCCTTTATATGGACCTTGTTTTTTCTCTTAATCTCCTTTATTACATTTTCCTTTGATTAATCTCATTTTTCCAATCATCCTCACAAACTAATTCAATGAATTTAGATCTAAGTTAAACATTTTATCATCACCTCAAAACTTGAACTTTCTTGGAACTTGTACCTTCTCTTTTTACCACTTAGATCTATACCATAGATCATCACCTTTAATTTTACTGATCGTAGATCTCTTCAACTAACTCTTCCTCATCATTATAATCTTCCATCTCATCATTAAATGTCATTTTGATCCTTGTATTTAATTTATGTTCTTTGTTGGGTGGCTAACTTCTTTTTCCTCAACTAAATTTTAGTTGACTTTGCTCGATAACTAAAACCTTGTATTCGGTGTCTTGACTTGGTTTCTCTTTACCAAAACTTACTTTCCCTTTATCGAATGACTTTTTCCTTCTCGGTAACTAAACTATTTTTTTTACCAACTTGACTAATATTCTTTACTAACTTGATATAATCACATGTTTAGTAGAAAACAATTATATCAACATAACCTTATCATAGTTTGATATGTATTAGTTGTCTAATTAAGTTTTCCATCTTCACAAAATTTCACTTCCTCTTCTTATTTAACTCTCTTTAACTTATATCATACTTCAAATGATATGGAAACTTAATATAAATCAGATATCAATTTCTTGACATCAATCAAAAGATAATAACTGATCTAATCATTCTACAATCTTGCATACCTATGATCTTAGTTGTTCTTCATCATCATTACCATAAATTATAGTAACAATCTCTCTCTTTGGCATTGATGGCAACACTCACTGTCAATTGATGTTTGCAACACTTACATACTTGTCTTTGTCCTTTACTCCCTTTGAGATTTATCTTCTCTCTTCTTTGCATATTCTGCCTCTATTAGTTGTAGTCATCAATAACAATCTTCTCCCTCATTGACAACAATGCCAAAGACACATACTCCTGAATAACTTTTTTGGGAAATGAATCATACCTTAGATGTACTAGTTTCTCATTGCATACATAAACATCTTTCACAACTTCAATCATCACCCAAAGAGCGAACACTAGCATCAACTCACAAAATAGATATTCTAATGAAATTTTGAATTGATGCAGCATGGATCTTGCCTTAGTGAATATTGGATAGGGGAAGAGCCCCTAATTTACCTTAGAGATACTCAAAAGCATCCTTCGGTAGTGGTTTGGTAAATATATATTTTATCTTTTCCTTTCAATTCACATACTCCAATATCACATTCTTGTCTTGAACTTGTTCTCTCAAGTAATTATACTTGATAGAAACGTGATTTGTCTTTGAGTGCATCACCAAATTTTTTGATATATTAATGACACTAGTATTATCATAGTAAATAGTAACTGGATTAGTAATATTCTCTTGCATGCCTTTAAGTGGTTGTTTGACCGACACATTTTTGAGCAATTCATAGCTGCAATAACATACTCAACTTCGATAGTAGACTATGAAATACAAAAAAAATTCTTGCTTAGCCATGTCACTAATCTTTCTCCCAAAAAGAAAGCTCTGTCACTTGTACTTTTTCTATCATCAATGTTTCCAACCCAATTAGAATCAATATGCACCTTTAGATCAAAATCTCCTCATTTCTTGTATACTATACCAAAATATTCAATCCCTTTCAGATATATAAATATTCTTTTGACTGTAGACATGTGTGTTTCCTTTGGATTGGCATAAAGTATTACAATAATACCAATAACATGAACAATATCAGACCTACTATGTAAAAAATATTTAATCTTACCAATCATTGATCAATAGAGTGTTTCATTCACTTCCTTTGCCTCATCTTCCTTTGATAGTTTACAACTAGTAGCCATCGTGTACCAACTAGTTTTGACTCTTCCATACTGAATGTCTTTAGGATCTCCTTGATATACGTTGACTATGTTATGTATATCTCATCTCTGACTTGTTTAATTTGTAATCCAATAAAGAATTTTATCTCGCCTATCATGGACATCTCAAATTCCTTTCTCATTTCTTCAACAAATGATTTACTCATTGATTCATTTCCTCCAAATATAATATCATCAACAAAAATTTCAGCAATCAAAATCTTATCAGTAATATCACATTTCAGATACAAATTGTTTTTGTCACTTGTCCTTTTAAATCCAATCTTGATTAAATATGAATGTAATCTTTCATACAATTCTCAAGGTGCTTGCTTCAAACCATATAGTGCCTTGTGTAGTTTTCATACCATGTCCTTGTTAGAATAATCAACAAATCCTTTAGGTTTTTCAATGTAAACTTCTTCAAGAATTCTATTAAAAAATATAGACTTAACATCCATTTGATAAACTTTGAATCCTTTATAGGAAGCATATGCAAGTAAAATTATTACACCTTCTAATCTAGAAACATGGGAAAATGTCTCACCATAGTCAATATCATCTTCTTGTGCATACCCTTTGCAGACCAATCTTTCTTTATTTTTTATCACATCATTTTCATTTTGTTTATTCTTGAAAACTCACTTTGTTCCAATAAAATTCTTGTCCTTAGGTCTCGGTACCAGTGACCAAGTGTTTTTCTTTTCAATCTGATCAATCTCTTCTTTCATTGCATTAACCCAATCTTCATTTTCAAGTGCATCCTTGACTAGTCTTGGCTCAAATTCAAAAATTAAACATGTATTGTCTTTCAACTTACTTCTTGTCATGACTCTTGCATTCTTGTCTCCAATACTTTTTATCGATGAGTGGTGTCTTCTCACATATTTTGCTAAAATAGGCTCAGTAGATTGTTCTTCAGCATTTTCATCTCTTAGTGGAGGCTCAAATTTCCCCTCAATTTCTTCTTGCAGCTCGGGTACTGTACCCAAAATTCCTTTTTGTACATATACAAATCTTTGATAATATTCTGGTTCCTTTTTTCTATCTTCTTCATTTCTTTCTACAAATCCATCAATCCTCACATTTTCACTTTCCATAATTTTTTAGTAGTCTTAATCATACATTTATAAGCTTTTATCTTTGTGGAGTATCCTAGGAATAGACCTTCATCTCCTTTAGAATCAAACTTTCCATTCCTAGAATCTTTCAGTATGTAACACATATTTCCAAAAAATTTAAAATTGATAACATTTAGTGTATGCCCATACCAAAGTTCATAAGGGGTTTTGTTTGTACCTTTATTCAATTGTACTTGGTTGAGAGTGTAGACAACAATACTAATGGTTTCTCTCCAAAATGTTTGGGCAACCTCTTTTTCAATCAACAATGTTCTAGCATAATCAACTATTGATCTATTCCTTCTTTCATCTATGCCATTTTTTTGTGGAGTCCTCGATGTAGATACTTGTCTTTTGATTACATTCTCATTACAGAAGATAGTAAATTCATTAGAGATAAATTCAACTCCTCTATCTGATCTTAAACATTTTAGTTGCTTACATGTTTCATTCTCAACTCTTGCCTTGTACCATTTAAACATTTGGAATGCATCAGAATTTCTTTTAGAAACATTATCGATATCATTCTTGAGTAGTCATCAACAAATAAAAGGAAATACCGACCACCATAATAACTTTGTATTCTCATGGGACCACAGAGATCAGTATGAACTAATTCCAATATACCAATATTAGATGAGTAAGACTTACTTGAGAAACTTGATTTTGTCATCTTACCAATTTGACATTCCCTACACATCACTTTATCAGGTTTAATCAATCTTGGTAGACCTCTGACTCTATTCTTTTTTCTCACCTTAATTAAGTTGTCAAATTTCACATGAAAAAATCTTTTGTGCCATAGCCATACATCCTCAATGTTAACAACAAGCAACTTTTTGTAGCAGTATCAAGGCAGAATAAGTATCATTTTGATGTTCACTAGTTCTAATCAAATCTCTATCAACACCATAGATCTTCACTTTTCTATTTTAAAACTCTAGTCGGTGACCAGTGTTGTTCAATTGTGCAACACTCAACAAGTTGTACTTTAGTCCTTGAATCCAATAGGAATTATCATGTTTCATCTTTTCATTCAGCATAATGGATCCCTTTCCTCTTACAAAACATGGAACATAATTCCCAAATCTAACAAATCCTCCATCATATTCTTCTAAGTTCTCAAACTTGTTAATATCAAGTTAGTCATATATTGTGAAAAACCACTATCAATTGTCTATGGGTCAATTTTTCTAACATGAGAAATAAGGGATTTTTCATCTTCATACCTCTCTTCTTATGAATCATCCTTCATGCAACATAGACAACTTCCACACTTTCTTATGTGTAATCAGATTCTTCGTCAGTTATTCCTTCCTCAAATAGGTAGCATAATTTATTTCCTTTGTCCTTGAAATATCTAAACCTTCAGTATCAGTTCCCCTTCTTGTCATTTTTATCATTCCTGTCATTATTAGGTTACCTAGATGCAATGTGACCAATCTTGTTGCAATTAAAACATTTTAGAGGTATTTTACCTTTATACTTTCCTTTTCCTCTCAGTAGCCTCTTTGCTAGCAGTTCTTCCAATTATTCTTGTTCTTTCTCTTCAGTTAAGATACTGTCATAGTCACTTCCACATGAACTATTGTGATTCTATATTTCTCTTCTTCAACTTCCAATGCTTAAAGATGATTTAAAAGTTATTTTAATATTCAGTATACTATTATCATAATTACTATGCTCAAATGCAATCAGCTTACCAATCAAAGCATCAAGTGTAACAGTGTTATTGTTATCCTAATTTTCTACATGCAGGATGATAAACATAAATAGGAAAAGAATGCATGAAGGTACAATTATTTAACATTACTTTTCAGGTGATGAAGATAAATATTTTGCTATTGCATTCATATCATTAGTTACATTGTACTCTAAGTGTTGATCATATCCAAATTTTCAAATTCATAATTAATCATTACATTGTGCATTCAAACTTAATGTAATAGACAAACGTTCTTTCATATTTCATCTTTCATCATGAACAAAGATCAAATGGTAGAATAGAAAATCATGATAGAAGTATGAGTAGGGTCCCATGTATTTCCTTGTGGAGTCATTTGCATTTAGGAGTTGGTTGTCTATCAGGTCTTTAGGTCTTTGTCCTCTTACATCCTCATGTCTTGTGTCTTAGGTCTTAGGGTTTTTGTCCTACATCATGGAGAAAAAAGGTGTTAGATCCAGTTGGATCTAAGAAATGCATAAAACCTAGAAGCATCATATAAGAATCAAATATTTCAGAGCTGCACATCTATCTATAATATCAAGGCAATAGAAAAATATGCATCTACATAAACTGAACAATAGTATTTAAGGGACATGACTCCATGAAACCTTTTACTATTTATGGTCATCATTATGCATGTTTTTGTTATAAACTAGATATCTGAATCAAAGGGACTTAGTTATTATAGCTGAGAAACCTTTTTCATAACAACAGGATAGTATTTGTTAGTGAACACCATCAGTTGAACAACATTAATGCATGAATGTCATCATATATGGAACTCTCACAAAATTGACCATTTGGTCATGTTCACTAACTTAACATATTTGATTTGATTTTTCTTTCTAAACAAAGTTAATGCATTCCAAAATGAACTGTGTATTCCATATCACAGTCAAAAGAAGAGGAGGATGTAGTGACAAATGCACTAAAAAGATGCTACAAAGTGTTGTACATATGCAGCCAGGAAAGTTTTCACTACTGATGTACAATGTAAAGAAGTTTTCTCTTACAAACAATGAAAAATGATATGCATATACAAATCATGAATCTACAATATAATCAATGAATATGCTTTGTTACAAGTTGTCCATATATAGAAAAGAGAAACAATCATGCTATGTTCACAAGAGAAAATGATATAGAAGATGGTTAAATTATAGTGAATGTCAAATGCTATAGGAAATGATCCAAATGATAGTGTTATTAAAAGATACATGTTCAATGACAGTGTTGTATACAAAGGAAAGATATGCAAAGTATCAAGTTCAAGTTCAAAGAATGTATTTTTGGATGTCATGAGCCTGTGCTCAAACTTCATGATCAGCATACTTATGTTATGGGTGTCACGAGCCCATGCTTGAACCCCATGAACATAAACATTTTACATTGTTGCATCTCATATTTAAAGAAAAATCACTTGAGAAATTGTCATTGTTATTTCTTGCAAAGTGAAAGCCAAGCAGCATGAGGGTACAGTCAAACAACATCTTGTAATGGAGTCAAGTATATTTTGAAGTCACAGCCCAACAGAGAAAATCAAACATGGTGGCTACTGTCAGTTTTAAACAAAGTAAGAAATAACAACAATGGTCACTGTCAAATTTGGACAGTTAGACACAACTTCCAGTATGAAACCCCAAATCAACAGTCAGAATACAACAATGATGGACTAAATATGAGTGGTGAAAATAGAGTAACACATCCATGTTACAACTCATACATTCCAAGCCGCAGAAAATGAACAACTTCACTGGAGTTTTCAAAGAAAAGATTTATTATGGAGACAACTATCAGTATTTCCATCATTTTAGTAAAGGAGAAAAACCCCAAAGTCTTCACAATGTGAAGAAGATGAAACTCATCCTTTAGTAATGTTAATAAGTTAAGAAAATAAAAGAGGAATGGTGTTACTTAACTCAAGCTACAGGATGAATTATTTGTAGGAGTACCAAACGCATTCATCAATCAAAGCTCAAGTTAGAAAATAGAACCCAAGTTCCAGCTGTATAGAGCCCGAGCTCTTTAACACAATGATAACAAACTAAAGAACCTGAGTTCATTGTCATAGTCATAGCCACAAGATGTGGAGCCTGAGTTCTAGATCTAAAACCCGAGCGGTACACATGTAAAGAGACCAAGCTTCATGCTCAAGTCAGAGTCACAACCAAATATGAGCCAAAAAACCATAGAGATTGCTCAAGATAGATGCTAAGAGAAGGGGAGCAAAGCAATAAACACAACTCTATATCTTCAAGATCAACACTTCCAATTCCAAAATCCAAACACAAAGAGGGAATGAAAGCAGGCTCGAGATATTTGTAGAAGTCTCGCCATGGATTAGGGATTTCTCCCAATTTTTTCCCAAATTCAAATGTAACTCAAAAACCAAAAAAATGCCAAGTTTTGACAAACTTTGAGGTCCGCTGACAGAGGAGTTAATGCCTTAATTCCTATAGTGCACGATAGCCAGTGCCTCAGTTTCCCAAGTGCCACCTAGCCTAGGCCATATAGATATTTCATAATAGATTATGGATTGCATAGAGTTGGTCATGCTGACCTTATTATGTATTCAAAAATAATATTGAGACTTAGGTTTTTAAATTTAAGTTTAAGTTTTGTATAGGCTTAGTGGAGTTTGTTAGTGAGTTTTATTATTATATGTTGGTATTATGCATAAAGGATTTTTGTTTTAAATTACCAACATTAGGGGCATGATTAGAAGCATAGTTTGTGCTTATAAGTTAGGGCTTTCTTAGCTAATTTGGAGATGATTTAGAGGGCTATGATTTTTGAATTTGGCCTTAGGAGGGTATATAGTTAAGTTTCTTATTCAGATTTAAGAGTTCAGAATTGAGGAGAAGAAGGCTTTGTGATCATTTTGGTTCCATTGCCTCTTTTTGTAGATGTTTTGTAACCATTTTCAGATTTTGAGGGAAAATAAAGAAAGTTCTTCATATTCCATATATTTTCTGAGTTTTGTTCAATCTTATTCATCCTCTCTGCATTTCAACATGTTTATTTGTTTTGTAACAAAGATAAGTGAGTTAATACAATTCCTTTTCTAAGTTATAAAAAACCAAACCTTTTACAGAATTTGTATGTTTGTTGACATATTTTCATTATTTGTGGTGCATACCCTAATAATGAGTTTAAGTCAACCTATATGATGAATAGTGTTTGTTAATGCAAATCTCAGTAGTTTGTGTACTGTGGATGCTGGTTTGAAGTTCTTGACAAGTCTAAACTGAGTTTGGTGTATCACCCCCTTTTTCATTTAGTTTTAAAGTTATCCCTTTTCCAATCAAAGTTTCAGTCAAAGGTGATATTCCAAATCCAATAGGAACCGGCCTAGAATCCAAAGATTCCTTCTTAATCATAGTCCACCCATAACTTGAGAAGGTTTCCATTGTTACCATGAAATATTAGTGTACCCTAATGCCTGAGTTAGGGTGATATTTCAAGGCCTTAACAGTTATTAGGGATGGATCTTAGCTCCTAAATAGAAAAGACTTGAATAGCATACTTTGGTGAAAGAGTTCTAAGAATTTTACTTACCACTTCTTCTCCAGTCAATTTTCCACCAACACCTTTGATAGAACTAACAACTTCCTTTATTCTGAAACTATATTGTGCAATTTTCTCTTCATCTATCATTGTCATTTCATTAAATTTTCCTCTAAGACTATCAACCTTTTCTTTTCATACATCTAGATCTCCTCCATAAAAAAGTGCAAGCTTATCCCACATCTCTTTTGCAGTAAGACAGTCCTTAATGTCATTGAATTCAACATTGGTCAAGGAAGAAGCAATTTCAATCATTACAAAGTTATGTTCCTACTTTTCTCTCATCTTGTCAAGTGTCATAGCTCTAGGAGGTGGTGAAGTTTAGTCATTATCCAAATGGTTGAGTGTAGATTCTCCAATTTCAAATAGGTATAACTTCATACTACTTTTCCATGTAGAGAAACTCTCCTTGTCTAGGTTAGGTACTTCTCTCCTATACATCTTTGGATCTTTTACTCAAGTCTTTCAAACTTATCCCTTTAGAGTACTCAACTTTGATACCAATTATTGGATTACAAAGAGGGGGTGAATTAGTAATCCTTCATTCTCTGTACCTTAAAAACTTTCTCTGATTCAACTCAGTGTCAATTCAACCAAACACACTTCAATATTAACTAATAACAGTAAATTAACTTTATCAATCAACAATAACATTCACAATAAATATTCAACAAATATAACACCAGTATTTAACATGGAAACCCAATTTGGGAAAAACCACTGTGGAAATTTTCACCCACTAGGTAAGTGCAACAAGATGGTGAACAAAAGGGGGTTATAAGTGGCCACTTTTTTCTAAAATCAGGGAAACCTAAACTTCACAAAGAGATTTGAGGGTCATGAACTTAAAACTAGGAGTTATGTAAAGAATAAGAATTGTAGTACTCTGAATCTAGTTTCTAACTACTATTTTATTTTTAAAATGGATAAGATTAAGAGGATCAAACCTCTCGCGCATGAAAAGATCTTCTTGATTTTTTTAGAAAAACATAAGATAGCTTTTTTTGTGCGCTTCGCAAACTCTATAGTTAGATTTAGTATTTTTAAAAACCCTTTGGTAGGATGATAGGTAAGAGTGAGATATCAAAGTTGTGTATTTTTTTGTAATTTTTTGTTGATTATTTTATTTTTTATAATTTTTTAAAGTGACCGCATATTGAAACTCTGGTACCTGTTCGTATGCTAGGCATAACTTGCATCAAAATAATCTAAATTGAAAACTTTTTTTTAAAGTGTATAGAATCTAGTGTATAACAATAATATGTATTTTTTTAAAATTTGGTCAAGTAGATCATGTTACCACTTTTTATGTTTATTCAAATTGGTTGATATTGTTAGCCTATTTACTAGGTGAGCTTGCTAAGATACCCTAGTTTGCAATTATTAAGTGATCTGGATTCGATTTGAGTTCATTTCTTGAGCTAAATTGAAAGTGCATGAAAAGGAAAGAAAGGAAAAACATCTATCTAATGGATTGAAATGGCATGCATATATTGGATCATATACAAAATTGAAACATGAATGGAAAGTATGTGCAAAAAGGAAAGGAAAGAAAATAATGAGCTCACACAAGTCGTGAGAATAGCCTTCAATAATCTATGGCTACATATACCCTACATAAGTAAATAAAAATAGATAATGGGGTACTAGTTCATTGCCTAATTGAAGGAAGAATGTTGAGCTCACTCCAACTCCTGACTTGCTCCAGAGCCTGCATAATGAAGATGGGTTAGATCTAGAAGATCTAAGCAATAAATGATATCCAATGAACTATCTATATCTACAGCTATGCATGTACATGTATATCCATAAGCTATCAAGGTAAACCATGCTCAAAGGTGTAAACTCAAATGATGCATGAAGGAGGGGTACCATTTTTTTCTTAACTTGTTTGTTCCATGTAAAGGTATAGAAGAAGTTATAATATTGTTGTTTACCCTTGCTCAGACAATAGGAGGCCTTTGAGGGAAGCCACCACAAAGCCACCCTCAAAGGAGAACTGTGTCTAAAGGACAAAAAAAACATTTATGAAGATGTTGTATTCCAGAAAAGGGACAATCAATGGAGCAACAGTACTCAATGAGACATTCAAGGAGCAAGAAGACAAAATGTGATCTAAATGCATGTATAAAATTTAAAAGGGTATTGTCCAGAGACCAACATCATAATGATAAGTGTGAGATGATCATCTTCAAGAATTGACAATGTGATAAAATTGAAACAAGCAATATCATTCTGCATTGAAATCATTGCTATAGGACAAAAGCAAGAGGCAACCTATGTACTCCAACAAAGAGAAATGAAAACTACACCAGTCAAAGGAACAAAATGGAGGTACAAAAACATGCCATAATATTTCAGAGAATGGAGGTACAGACCTTTCCATGGAATTGCAATATGGGAAATATACATTTATGTTTATCATAATGCCCCAAAAGTTGATACA
Source organism: Chamaecyparis obtusa (assembly GCA_027943335.1). Lineage (NCBI taxonomy): Eukaryota > Viridiplantae > Streptophyta > Pinopsida > Cupressales > Cupressaceae > Chamaecyparis > Chamaecyparis obtusa. The sequence goes on along the minus strand of BSBK01003050.1, from coordinate 2,272,139 downwards.
CAGTCTTTGAGAAACAATGCATCTCAATATGGGTGTTTCTGCATATACAAAGAATGGAGTTTTAAAGAATAAAAACATAATTAATCATGATCCAATAACTTCAATGGAATATAGTACAAGGATTCCAAATGAATCTCAGATTATAGAGCCACTTCAAGAGCAAGAGGTAAAACAACATTTCATGATTATAGCAATGCATATGCAAAATAACAATGCAAAATCTACATGATGCCTTCAACATTCATGCAAATGATTCCTGAAAAGAAAAGGTGTTTACATATCCCAAAAGATGGACAACATTTTCACATGCATATCTCAGAAATCTACATTTTATACCTCTTTATTTCATATGTATCTATGTGAAAAAATAACATATGAATTTAAGCAAGAACTTCAATGAAAGAGTAACATGATGCCATAAGCATAGAATGAAGATGGAGCATCTCAGAAATCTGCATCAAAATGACAAGTATATATGATGCATTTCATATGTATCTTAGAAAAGATGAACAACATTTTCATATGGATCTCAAGAAGATATCAAAAACAACACTGCATATGATGCATATCTCAAATAAAATCTGTATTCCTACATGTAAGAGCAGCAACATATATCTTCAAAAGACAATGTTATGGAAGCATGGCTCAAAGAAGAATGATGAAAAAATAGCATCAAATACAATTACACCTCATGCTATGGAGGCAAGGCTAGAAAATAATGCTTCCAAAGCAATGAAAGAATGAAGGAGCGGCCATAAACTATGAAGAAAATAGAAAATTAAACTTTGCAATGAAATGAGAAGTAAAAACTTAGCTCTTGCTTTACATACCATTTTCAAATGATAACCCAAGAAAAGCCAAGGCAAATGGAAATTTTCCCCAAGAAAAGTCTTCCTCCATTCAAAATCCCTTATAAAGCTAGAGTTTTTTTGAGGAGAGCAAGTTTAAAAGGCAATCAAACTAATTTTAGTATGTTTCCAAAACATATTAAAGTGGATTTTTTTAAAAAATATTTATTTTTATAACATAAAGGTGGGATATATGTTATAAGAATATTATTTAAAGATTTTTTAATCTTGTCTAAAAGAAAGGGGGAATTAGGAAAGAAAATATGGACTTTCATCAAAAGAAATTAAAAATATTTTAATAAAAGTCATGTTAATGGGCAAGATTAAAAGTGTAAATATGACCCCTAGATACTTAGGTTTTGGTATTTGTTAATATTTTTTCTATTAAGTATTATTGGGGGTGATTATTAAATGAGATATTTTAATGTAAAATCTTGCATATTTTTTATTGCAAAATATTTGACAAGTGATGTTTTATAAATCATCTTGTTCAAATATTACCTATCAAGGCATGATTAAGGGAATTAGGTGAGATTTGATTTTAAAAGAGAATTTTTTTTAAGGTGTAAATTCTGAAAATCTCCCATTTTCACCACCTTTAGGGGAGGTTAAGTCACCTAATTATTGGACAACATATCCCATGGACCTAAATGCAGATTTTTCTCCTATTCAGTCCCAGATTTGGTGGAGGCAGTCATGGGATTCCAGATTTCTTGAAGATGCAATTTTATACGCCCTCATCTATTTATACATCTCACATTTTGTGATAGAGGAGTTCTTGCATCCTATCTGACTTTGAGATATGAATGTTTGTAGCTCCTAGAGAAGAAGATTGTATTTTGGCTCCTTTTGATTGAATACATAGCAGTTATCCTTCTTGTTTCTATTATTTTCTGAGTTGTTTGTAAGTATTGTATCAATGTTATTATGATTAAAGTTAATCCTTTACTTGATATATTATTTATTTAAATACTCAAAAACACATTTTATTTCCTAAAGTACTAATTTGTGTGCATTTACAAGTATTTTGGGTTGTGGAACTCATTTTCCCTTCTCATCTACAATCAACACCTTACTGTTTCTAAGGGCAATATCATAATTAGGGGAAATTTGTGGTGTTTAGGTTATGTTTAAATCATATTGTGAGTTTGTTTGTAGTTTTTGGATCTATTCAAGTTTGGTGAATCACCCTAGTTTCATTTCAAGATAATGCATCTTTCTCTCCCCTTTTCCTTCAAAGTTTACTTAAGTTTCGAGTGATTCAAGAGAAGTCAACCCTTAACCCAGAGGT